>JAJPUD010011104.1:0-56564 GCA_023553655.1 Myrmecobius fasciatus | reverse complement strand
CTGGTTCTGCTCACTTCACTGAGCATCAGTTCATGCAAGTCTCTCCAGGCCTCTCTGAAATCGTCCTGCTGGTCGTTTCTTACAGAGCAATAATATTCCATAACATTCATATACCATAATTTATTCAGCCACTCTCCAATTGATGGGCATCCATTCAGCTTCCAGTTTCTAGCCACTACAAAAAGAGCTGCCACAAACATTCTTGCACATGTGGGGCCCTTTCCTTCTCTTATGATTTCTTTGGGATATAAGCCCAATAGAAACACTGCTGGGTCAAAGGGTATGCATAGTTTGATAACTTTTTGAGCATAGCTCCAAATTGCTCTCCAGAATGTCTGGATCCGTTCACAGTTCCACCAACAATGCATCAGTGTCCCAATCTTCCCACATCCCCTCCAACATTCATCGTTATCTTTTCCTGTCATTTTAACCAATCTGACAGGTGTGTAGTGGTACCTCAGAGTTGTCTTAATTTGCATTTCTCTGATCAATAGTGATGTGGAGCACCTTTTCATATGATTATAAATAGTTTTAATTTCCTCATCTGAAAATTGTCTGTTCATATCCTTTGACCATTTATCAATTGGAGAATGGCTTGAATTCTTATAAATATGAGACAATTCTCTATATATCTTAGAGATGAGACCTTTATCAGAACCCTTAAATGTAAAGATGATTTCCCAATTTGATGCTTCCCTCCTAATCTTGTCTGCATTAGTTTTATTTGTACAGAAACTTTTTTACTTAATATAATCAAAATTATCTACCTGGTGTTCAGTTAAGAGTTCCAGATCTTCTTTGGACATAAATTTATTAAATCTCCACAGGTCTGAGAGGTAAACTATCCTATGTTCCTCTAATTTGGTTATAATATCACTCTTTATATCTAGATCATGAACCCATTTAGATCTTATTTTGGTGTGCAGTGTTAGGTGTGGGTCCAGCCTTAATTTCTTCCACACTAGTTTCCAATTTTCCCAGGAGTTTTTGCCGAATAGTGAGTACTTATCCCAAAAGCTGGGGTCTTTGGGTTTATCAAACACTAAATTGCTAACATTATTACCTAGCTTGTCCTGATATCTTATCCTATGCCACTGATCGACTGCTCTATTTCTCAGCCAGTACCAAATGGTTTTGATGACCACTGATTTATAATAGAGTTTTATATCTGGTACAGCAAGGCCACCTTCATCTGTCTTTTTGTTCATTAATTCCCTTGAAATTCTTGACCTTTTGTTCTTCCAAATGAACTTTGCAGAGCTAAGTGTCTTTTCCAAAGTCATACAGCTTGTAGGTATCTGAAGCCATATTTGAATTCAGAAAAAGGAGTCTTCCTGACCCAAGTCCTAGAATTCAATCTCCTGCAGAGATGGAGGGAGGAACAAAAGAAGGAAGGAAGGAAGGAAGGAAGGAAGGAAGGAAGGAAGGAAGGAAGGAAGGAAGGAAGGAAGGAAGGAAGGAAGGAAGGAACAGAGGGAGGAAAGAAGGAAGGAACAGAGGGAGGAAGGTAGGAAAAGAGGGAGGGAGGGAGAGAGGAAACCTTGTTCACTGACTTCAGGCTGCAAATATTTAGCACCTTGCAAATACCTAGCTATACATGAGCTGGTACCTAGAATTATGCCTTAGAAGCTTTCTATCTTTAATGGTCTGACAGATGCCAAATCCCCACGCTTCAAATACAAATCCCAAAATATCTTTGAGGACTCAACCAAATAAAATCTTGCAACATGAGCATAATCACAGACCAAACTTTCCCATAATTACCCACCCATAATATTGAAGCATGAAATTTAAAAACTATTTTGTAATAGATGTCGCCATACAAAATACTCATCATCTCCAAACTTCATGGAATACGACACTTTCAATATACAGTATTCTAGCAGAAGAAATCGGAATCATGTTGGAACCTGACAATGCATTCCATTGTTCTTATCTGTTCCTAGAATTGACTCAGGAATTATTTCTGTGATCCGCAGAAGATGAGCCTAGCAATTTTATTCAATTACAAAGGTAGTTAATTTATCTCTTTGTGCAATGATACATAGAATACTTGGCATGTAAAAATAATAGCAATTTGTCCCTGGATCATTTCTATGTAAACTTCATTGAACAGGAAAAGCAGAATAATTTTCAATAATAATAGCAACAAAAATAATAGTAATGATAGGGATAAATACATCTGTTTCCATGTTTCTTTCTAAAATAATTGAAATTTGTTCAATCATACATCCTTTTTTTTTGCATTTGTAGTCAATACTTTTCCAATTTAATATTGCTTTTAGGCATTTTTAACATATCCCAGATTTGGAGAGAACTCATTTCCTTTATATAGAATATGGGCATAGAGAGTCAGATACGTCAGACAAATATAAATAATAAGGGTAGCTATGATACAGGACCAGAATAAAATGAACACTTCCATTTCTAAAACATCAAGCTTAAATAAAAAAAATTGTTCTAATTCTTACAGTATTAACTTTGGATTGTTTGATCAATCCCTGAATTTCTATGCTAATATCTGCTTACTTTTACTTACTAGATTCATTTTCAGGGATATTATTTTCTGAGAGTGTCTTCTAGAATCTCAGAAAATCAGGGGAAATATATTCATGTAGTAGTCCCCATGAGCCCTTCTAAGTCCCAAAAGTTGGCAAACAAAAAAAAAAAATCAGGAAGAAGGATCTCAAGTTCATGTCATATGATATTTGAATTGATTCGACTGGGATATTTGGCTAGAAGAGGTAAAAATTCAAGAAGCATCATGATAACAATGTTTAGATGATAGTAATTATAACAACTAATACTTACATAGCACTTTAAAGTTTGCATAGCACTTTCTAAATATTATCCCATTTTTATCTTCCCAGATGAATAAATGACTTCTCTAGGGTATCACAGCTAGTAAATATCTAAGCCAGGGGAGGTGGATGGCATAACAGATAAGAGTGCTGGGGCTAGAGTAAAGATGTTTCATCCTCCTAAATTCTATAGAAATACCCTTATTTTACAAAGCAGGTTCACTGGACACAAAGCAACCCTATTTGCCGAAAAGAGCCAATCAGTAGCTTGCAGAGAGTGAATGTGTTATTTACTCCTTTGCTGGTGTTTGTTGGCTGACCTTGCTTATCTGTGCACCCCAAACCAGCCTAAACCAGTTTTGTGATCAACTATTACCACAAATCATCTTGGTTCTGTGTTCTACCAGTTCCTGGGAAAGACTGTTTCTGTATCCAAATAAATACCTCCCACAAACCTCTCCTTTGGAGTTTTCTACCATACATTGTCCCTCCCTCTCCTAGGCTATGGGGTTCCTTTATATTGGGGTGCTTTGGCAATAGTGTGTTTTTCTTCCTGGCAAAACTTTTCTGCTTTCAACTCAGCTTGGACTCTTCTTTATTCTGAGAGGTGGACTTAACTGGTTGACATTTCTGGTGCCAGAAGGGGGATGTCTTGCAATAAGAATTGTCTGTGAGGTTGGTTTGTACCAGTTTAAAATGCGTAACTCAGCAAAGTTAGCCAGTGAACACTAGGAAAAAGTGAGAAAGACTTTGGTTCACTATAGGATCCTAATTGGCTCCTTTCTTACTCTGTATCCAGCCTGCCTCATAAGGTAATTCATAGAAAATAGACATATTAAATTTACAGAGTACTTTTATAATTAACCCTGAACAAGTTGCTCCATTCTTTTTGCCTCAGTTTCCTTACCTAAATGAGCTAGAAAAAGAAATAGTAAATCACTCTAACATACTTACCAAGAAAACTATAAATGGGATCACAAAGAGCTGAGCACAACTGAAAAAAAGAAAAATTGAATAACAGTAAAATATCTAAATCACATTTAAATTCAACCTTCCCAACTTCAGATTGAATTCTATACCTACTGAATCACCTAGCTACTTCAAATATTAGAAATTCTGACATGTAGAAGAAGGATTAAGTTTGTTCAGTGGGCAGAGCAAGAAGCATAAACTTGCTACAAATTAGAATTTTCCATAAATGAAGTGGACTGGCTCAAAGGTCAGGGTGTTAATTTATTCCATTTCCCATTAGGTCTTCAATGGAAAGCTAGATGATCACTTGCTGATTATACTGTGAAAATCATTTTTATTCCCCCAAATATAAGGTAGATTAGATGATAGCTGCATGATGTGATGAGTAGAGTGCTGGACTTGGAGTCAGAAAGACCTGAGTTCAAATACAGTCTCAGAAACTTCCTAGCAGTATCATTTTGAAAAAGTCAAATATCCTCTGTTTGCCACTGGAAAAGCAGTGACATACCACTGACAGGGTTCCATAGAGTCCTAAAAATGTGAACACAATTAAAATAATTGAACAGTAATAAGTGTATACTTTACTTTAAGACCTTAGTGTAATATCAAATCTTAGAGAAATCCAAGGAATAATATTAGTCCATGTCTTCATGATGACAAAATATCTGTATCTACTTAGCTGTTTGTGTGCTTTTTTCTTCACATATCAAAATGTACTTGGTGGCTTTTAAGCGTAGTAATATATTTGCTATCTACCACAATTTATTATTCAAATTCTTATTTTCCTTCCTCTACTGCTAATTGTTTCCTAAGCCTGCTTTTTGATTTAAGGCCTAGACCTTAAGAAAGAAATATAGCCAGTAAACCCCAAGATATCTTGGGAGGGTTCAAAGGTGCAAAATACCAAAAATTGCTTCTAAGAGCATCACTAGGTAATACCCTATGTGGACAGAGGAAAGGAAGGAAGGGAGGAGAAAAGGATAAAAGGAGGGAGGAGGGAAGGGAAGAAGGGAGGGGAAAAAGAGGAAGAAAGGGAGGAAGAGAGGGATGAAGGGAAGAAAGGAAGTAAGGAAGAAGAAAAGGAGGAAGGAGGAAGGAAAGGAGGGAGGGAAAAGGGGAGAAAGGAGAAAAGGAAGAAGGGAGAGAGGAAGAAAAGAAGGGAGGGAGAGGAGAAGGGAAGGAGGAAGGGACAGAGGGGGGAAGGGAAGAAGACAGGAGGAAAGGGGAGAATGAGGAAAGGAGGGAGAGAAGGAAGGAAGCAGGAAGGGATGGAGGAAGGGAGTGAAGAAAGGAAGAAAGGAGGAAAGAAGGGAGGAAAGGAGAGAAAGGAAGAAGGGGAGAGGGAGAAAGGAAGGGAAAAAGGGAAGGAGGGAAGGAGGAAAGAAGGGAGAGAGAGAGAAGAAGGGAAGAGAGGGAGGGAAAGAAGCATGGAGAGAGGGAGGGAGAGAGAAAGGAAAAAAAAAGGAAGGAAGGAAAGAAGGGAAGAAAGAGGGAGGGAAGAAGAGGAAGGGAAGGAGGGAAATGAAAGGAAAGAGGGAGAGGGAGGGAGGGAGAGAAGGAAGAAGGGAAAGAGGGAGGGATGTGAAGGGAGAGAGGGAGAGGAGGGAAGAAGGGGGGAATCTTCCAACTGACTAATTCCAGGCCAGTTTTACTCACTGAGGTTGCTGTTTGTCCTTTGTTCTCAAAGAGGATCATGACATCAAGAAGTGAATGCCATGACATCCAAGTAAATTGGATTTGGTTGAGGGAGTGCAAAGTAACTTCCCTCACTTTCCTTTCCAGAGTCATTTGGGTCCAAAGGCAGGATATAGATCAGTAAGACTGGAGATGGCTCTGGATGAAAAGGGAGACAGTCTTTTTAAGGGAAGGTCTTCAATAGGTCTCCATTTGACTGAGGTCACACCTATTCAGTGATTAAGGCTAGGTAGCAATTGAGGCAAGAATCTCTTCTTTAGCACAGTCCAAAAAAATGACCTAAATAAATAAGTGGATAAATGAATCTGGGAGGTGAAAACCCTCAGTGTTTCTGCCAAAGCAGAAATGATTAGTATTTAGATTCAACCTGAGTCAATAAGGTCACAAACAATGAATGTCTTCCCCCCTACTTTTTGACTTGTCACATCCTGTTGGCTGAAGTCATAATTCCTCTTAGTAGCTTTTTCTGTTCAGTCTGACCTCTATTATCTTCTTTCCTCAATAAACTGCAGTGGCTCCCTATTACTTTCAGGATCAAAT
Organism: Myrmecobius fasciatus; assembly: GCA_023553655.1. Taxonomy (NCBI): domain Eukaryota; kingdom Metazoa; phylum Chordata; class Mammalia; order Dasyuromorphia; family Myrmecobiidae; genus Myrmecobius; species Myrmecobius fasciatus. The sequence continues at coordinate 50,556 of JAJPUD010011104.1, read as the reverse complement.
CAAAAGTTCTTAACAACCTGATCCCTTTTGGGAGGATCTTCCTCCATTTTTTTCTCCTTCATGCACTCTAGATTTGTAGAGAAGCTGAAAAGTGCCAATAGGGCATGTAGTCCAATACTGATCCAACATAAAATCTAATTGTAATATTTCAACAAGGAATCATCTAAAATTTCACTTGCAAACTTGCTACAAAGAGAAACTTGCGAAATTCTTTAGCCGCTCATTCTATATATGGCAGTTTTTGTTGTAAGGAAGTTTTTCCTAATCATGAATTAAAGTCTGCTTCCCTACAAATTATATTTCTGCTAACTAGTTCTTCTTTCTAAACAAAATAGAATGGTCACTTTTGGAGAAACATTTAACTAACATGGGGGAAGCAGATTTTTTATCAGGGCTGTGAAAATCAAGATAAGGGATGGGGAAAGTTGCACTTCTTAAGTAATGGGATATATTTCTGTCTTGTGAAAACTGCTATTCCAATTCCTCACCATATGAATCTTTGTAGTGCTACTTCTGGACAGTCACTTCTCATGCCATGTTGTCTTGGGGAAGTGTCAGGGGGATGGGCTGCTTACTTTATCATCACAATTGTATCCTTTAGAATTAGAGTAGGTCATGAGGAAACCAAATTATCACTGTTTGCAGATGATATGATGGTCTACTTAGAGAACCCTAGAGAATCAACTAAAAAACTATTAGAATTAATCCACAACTTTAGCAAAGTTGCAGGATACAAAATAAATCCACATAAATCATCAGCATTTTTATACATCACCAACAAAATGCAACAGCAAGAGATACAAAGAGAAATTCCATTCAAAATAACTATCGATAGTATAAAATATTTGGGAATATATCTGCCAAGGGAAAGTCAGGATCTATATGAGCAAAACTACAAAACACTCTCCACACAAATAAAGTCAGATCTAAACAATTGGAAAAACATCAAGTGCTCTTGGATAGGTCGAGCGAATATAATAAAGATGGCAATACTACCTAAACTAATCTATCTATTTAGTGCTATACCAATCAAACTCCCAAGAGATTATTTAACTGAACTAGAAAAAATAACAACAAAATTCATCTGGAAAAACAAAAGGTCAAGAATTTCAAGGGAATTAATGAAAAAAAATGCAAATGAGGGTGGCCTAGCTGCACCAGATCTAAAACTATATTATAAAGCAGTGGTCACCAAAACCATTTGGTACTGGATAAGAAATAGAGTAGTGGATCAGTGGAATAGGTTAGGTTCACAGAACAAAATACTCAATGACAATTGTAATCTAGTGTTCGATAAACCCAAAGACCCCAGTTTTTGGGATAAAAACTCACTATTTGACAAAAACTGCTGGGATAATTGGAAACTAGTCTGGAAGAAATTAGGCATTGACCCACACCTAACACCATATACCAAGATAAGGTCAAAATGGATTCATGATCTAGGCATAAAGAATGATATTATAAACAAATTAGAACAATGTAGGATGGTTTACCTCTCAGACCTGTGGAGGGGGAAGGAATTTGTGACCAAAGAAGAACTAGAGGTCATCATTAATCACAAAATAGATAAGTTTGATTATATCAAGTTGAAAAGCTTTTGTACAAACAAAATGAATGCAGATAAGATTAGAAGGGTAGCAGTAAACTGGGAAAATATTTTTACATACAAAGGTTCTGATAAAGGCCTCATTTCTAAAATATATAGAGAATTGACTCAAACATATAAGAATTCAAGCCATTCTCCAATAGACAAATGGTCAAAAGATATGAACAGACAATTTTCAGACGAAGAAATTGAAACTATTTCCGGTCACATGAAAAGGTGCTCCAAGTCACTATTGATCAGAGAAATGCAAATTAAGACAACTCTGAGATACCACTACACACCTGTCAGATTGGCTAAAATGACAGGAAATGATAATGATAGCTGTTGGAGGGGATGTGGGAAAACTGGGACACTGATACATTGTTGGTGGAACTGTGAACGGATCCAACCATTCTGGAGAGCAATTTGGAGCTATGCTCAAAGAGTTATCAAACAGTGCATACCCTTTGACCCAGCAGTGTTTCTACTGGGCCTATATCCCAAAGAGATTTTTAAGGAGGGAAAGGGACCCACATGTGCAAAAATGTTTGTGGCAGCCCTTTTTGTAGTGGCAAGAAACTGGAAATTGAAAAGATGCCCATCAATTGGAGAATGGCTGAATAAATTATGGTATATAAATGTTATGGAATATTATTGTTCTGTAAGAAATGACCAACAGGAGGATTTCAGAGAGGATTGGAGAGACTTGCATGAACTGATGCTGAGTGAAATCAGGAGAACCAGGAGAACATTATACACAGCAGCAAGACTATACGATGATCAATTTTGATGGGCATGGTTCTCTTCAACAATGATGTGATTCAAACCAGTTGTTCTGCGATGAAGATAGTCATATACATCCAGAGAGAGGCCTGTGGGAACTGAGAGTGAACCACAACACAGCATTTTAACGCTTTCTGTGAATATTTCCATGCATTCTGTTTTCCTTCTTAGGTTGTTTTTTTTCTTCTTCTCTTTCTAGATCTGATGTTTCTTGTGCAGTAAGATAACTGTATAGATATGTATACATGTATTGTACTTGTCATATAATTTATCCTATCTAGCATGTATTAGATTACCTGTCATCTAGGGGTGGGGGGAGGGGGGAGGGAAAGGAAAAGCTTGGGAAAAAAAAGTTTTTTTGTAAAGGTCAATGTTGAAAAGTCACTCATATGTTTTGCAAATAAAAAGCTTTATTTAAAAAAAAAAACAAAAAAAAAAACAATTGTATCCTTTATCAAACTATACTCTCAGCTGTTGCCCCTCTCTTGCCTTCCTCTTGTACTCTACTTTGGGCCATTACCAGTACCTCTCTCTCTTCCCACAAAGATAACTTTTTTTTTCCTCCTCCAGAGAAAAATCTTGCTTCTATTTGGGACTATCTGATGCCTCCATTGTTCATTTGTATAAAGGAAAAGGAATTAAATTAGAAAGGGAGGTTTCTAACTTAGCCTGTGCTGAAAAGATTCTTACCAAAGAAATTCTTCATAAATAAATATTTCATTTAAAATATGATCAGCTATGATATGGCTCCAGAAAGGACTGAGGAATGGTCAACATGGTTTTTGCTGCCTGACAATTCCAGAAAACATCCAGAAAGACTATTTTATGGAGAACTTAAAAGAAGCAAGCACTCATAAAGAGTTCAGAAGAAGTAATAAATGGACATTCTCAAGGCCTTTCTGAAGAACTTTAGAATTGATTGACACATGGGAGACACTATCATGGGATAGACATGTCCACACCAAAGAAATCATTTTGCTCTATGAGCAAAGAAGAATTATAGTATCTCAGAAGAAATATGAGAAGTACATATTTAGAGACAACTTCTCTCCAAATGTTCATGTGGATTATTTGTGCCCAACTTATGAAAGAGCCTTCCAAGCTCACATTAGTCTGATACTGTCAAACACACTGTACTTTGACCCCAATATAGTGATGTCATTTTTGCTGACATCATTGAGCACAAAAGACAACAACCAACCAATAAAACTGGAAAAAATTAGGTATGTAAAGCAGCCAAGCCAGATAATTTTTAAGATTTATTTCATTTAGTTCTTTCTGTATAAAGAAATATGCTTTAATTATCAATGATCCTTGATTTTATTGGTAGGGGAACTCCCTCACTGACAAAGATAATAATATGTCTTCAATTTGTTACAGATTTTTTGCAAGAGTAAAGCTAAAAATAGAAATCATTTTTACAAATGAGGTGCAGAGGAAGAGTAGACACAGAGACATTAGAGGGGGAAGAGAAGGGGTAATAGTTATGAAAAACAACTCATATTGGAAATGGGTTCAATAAGCAACACTGCCTAGATACAATGAAGAGTATAGCATCTTCCAAAATCTAGGAAAAAAAAGTTTAAAAATGTGCTCAGCAGAGAACAAAAGAAGTTTACACAGAAGTAAAGAAGATGAATATAATTTCTTCTACTTATAGATATAGATATACACTTTCTTAAATTAAATTTCTTAAATTTAAATTTCTTAAATTTGTGATTATATATATTTTTAATCCTCCTTGATGTTTTGCTGGGCACATGACAATGTTCTCTTTTGCTTTGTTTCATTTTGTTTTGTATTGCTTTTCTGTTTTTTTTCCTTTTTCTTATTCTGTTTCTTCAAATAAAATAATTTTTTGGGGAAAAAGAGTTTTTGCCAATTGTTATAATGGGGAAAAGGCTTCACTTCATGGTCAAGCTGATAATAAACCTTTCTGAATTTCAATGAATTGTTCCTTAGGTGTCAGACCTGGAATCCCAATCCAAAGCCTTTCTAGTGGGTAAGGGGACTTCTCAAACATTTCCTCTTTCCCTCCCTGGTTTTCTGTCTAATTTCTACTCTTTATGCTGTGTATATATGCAACACTCTCTCTCTAAACCCCCAATTTCATTGTTAATTTGGGTCTCAGGGACAACTGACTATTTTCCCCTGAAAAGTATAGAGTGATTTTGAGGGGTTGAGGTTTTGATACTATTGGTCATAAACTAGAATCTAGGCTTAATGTCAGGACGCCTTGAATTTAAGTCTAGTCTCAGACTGATTGTTGTTCAAATAGGACCAAATAGGACATCCCTTTGTTAGAATTAAGTTAATGTGTCTGACTGTGACTAATAAAACCAATTCAAATTCAGAATGCTCTGCCACATGAACATTTGGGGTGGATTCTCTAACTTTGTGCTTCTCACATTTCTTCTTAGCTAATTCAATTCTGCTTAGCTCATAGACCACAGCATCTTCTCTGATGAGGGCACACCGTGTTGATCTTGTGCCAATATCTCTCATGTCATACAATCAATTCTAAAATTCTCAAGAGAGACCTTGAAAGTATCATTGTATCATTTTTTTTCTGACAACTTTGTGAGCATTTGTCCTGAATTCTCCATTAAAGAGTCTCCATAAAATATCATTTGGCATTGAAACAATGTGACCAGCCCAATAGAGTTGCAATTTCTGTAGTAGAGTTGGAATACTCGGCAATTTAGCTCAAGAAAGGATCTCATGTCTATTTTATTCCTCCTGAGACAACTCATACAGAAGTGATTCAGTTCCCTGGCATGGCACTGATGCAAGGTGTGTTTAGGAAAGACTAGTTCCTCTGGGTGAGGGCTGTTGAGTCCTCTAGAGAGCTGTTTTCCACCTTTGGTATTCATCTGATCCATCTCTCACCTAGTGTCTCTAAGAAGCTGTTGTATGCACAGGAGCCACACAAAACTGTTTTGGCAGACAAGTTAAATCAGGTGGTCTTAAACCCTATGGTGAGTTAGTGGGGTATCTATCCCAAGTATGTGAAGATTTCCTCCTCGTGGAATGGATAGATGAGAGAACAATGTGTTCCAATGGCCATGAAAGCAGATGAAGCTGGTGCTATGGAGCACTTAGAGCTTGGTTAGACATTGAAGTTCAGGCACTTTGACGTGTAATCCTGGGTAAGTCTCTTCAACAAAAATGGGGATAATATATATTTTTTTGTTACTGTCCATTCTCAGAGAGGACCAAGGCTTTTGATGTATACATACATTAGACTTAAGTGACAGAGTTGCATAAAGATATTGGACTCTGCCTTCCAGTCATCACAGTCCAGTGGCAGACAGAGTCAAGACAAATGGTGAGAGCTCAAGATGTTTGGGTGACCTTGATGTCTTCAATGTCTAACCAAATTCTAAGCACTCTTAGCAGCTTATATTTAGCTGACTTCATGACCATTGGAACAAATTGTTTCCAATTTCTCATTCTACTGGGAAATCTTCACATGCATGGAATAGACACCCTCCCAACTTATTGACAGGTTTGAGACTGCTTAGTTATTCTCAACGTGGTTTAGCCAATCTCTCAAAATCATTTACTGGGGTGTGACCATTGCAAATGCTATAGCTTCTTGGAGACACAGAGGACAGTTAGGTGAATTAAGTAAATACCAGTGCTAGAAAGCAAAACTGAAAAGGGTTCTGCAGCCCTCATACCAGAGGTACTAGTCTGTATCCTGTTCTTTACCCAAGGGATAATAATAGCACTTATTTCACAGAGTTGTTGTGAGGATCAAATAAGGTAATCTTTGTAAAGCAGTTAGAGTGCCTGGCTTTATACATGCTTATTCCCTCCCTACTCCCTGTAACCTGGAATGCATGCTTTGTAAACACTTGTTCATTGATTTATTAATTGGTTGGTGTTTGATTGGTTAGTTGGTAGGATCTAATAGGTCTTGTACTCTCTTGGTATCGCCTTCAAGAGCCTAGGGTCCTCACCTCTGAATCAAGATAATAGCCATACAGTTGATATTCCTGCAGGGATATGTTATGGTAAATTGAAAGCTAAATGAGAAGAGGCTACTTTACATGTGTTTAGAAGGTTTAGAAAGAACAAATTTTGATAAGGGTCACTTTCTCATTCATTATTTTTCTCTTTCTTCTTTTTTTTTTGTTTTCTTTAATGCATTTTGGATTATTATGAGATTTCCTTATAAAATTTGCTCAACATCTAGACACTATCTCCCCCACTTCTGTTCCTCTACACCAACTCCCTTCAACTTCACTCATTACACAACTAAAGTCAGAAAGGATGGAAGAGCAGTTGAAAGAGTGGGAGGAAATATGCTGCTGTGGGAATAAAGGCACAGAAACCATGGGGGATCAGATTCTTTTTGCCTCTTAAGCCTGATATCACTTTAGCTCCTATTGCTAAGCCTGGGGTAGGAAGGTTGGATTTCTGCCCAGGCAGTTAGTGGGGGCACACTGCCAATGAGAGGTCATAAAAGAGAGGAAAGAAGTTCAGGAGGAGGAGGGAAGCAAACTTCTTGAAATGTTCATGGTAAAGGGGTCAAAAGTAAATCAGGTCACAATATCGTTTTCCTAGTCTATTATTAAATATGATCTCCCAAGGTATACTTTCTCAGACCCAATGCATTTTTCAATCAAATTAGAAAGGATCCTGTTGTTTTGAGAATTGATAGTTTTCAAAAAAGCCAAAACATCTCTATTTGTCCTACATAGTTTTCATTAGTTTTGCCCATATTTAACAATGAAGTTCTATTTTTATATGTTTCATCTCACTTGTACAAGAGATTACAAATACTGTCTACAGAAAATATACTCTCAATCCTCCCACACAGAGCTTCTACAAAAACAACAAACAAACAAAACAGATGTAGGACTAAAAAGTAGCAAGAAGATATATTTACTTTCCTCTTCTTGGCATTCTTAAGGCCTTATTTATAATTTCCATTCACTAGTTTGATTCTTTTAAAAGACCCTCTGTATCTAGGCAAGTGTTGATATTCCTGACTTATTTATAGTCATGTTTTAAATGGTTTGTAATTTAGTATTTTATCCTGAAGCATCGCCCACTGTGATACAGGTGTCAAATAACCCTGCAGTGTGATTGGTAGTTAGTTAATCTTGTACAAATTTAGGTAAGGGTGAGAAGGAAGAGAAGAGGCTGAGGGATTAGGGGTAAAGTTTCTCTAGGTAGAGGAGGGCCAACCTCTTTTGAAAAAACAAAAACAACTTTGGATAAAAAGTCAAAACCAGATTATATTTACAAAACCTGGACCCTATCAACATAACATCCTGAGAGCTACATAGATGCTTGCATTACTCTTTCAATCAGTATCTATTTAAAACTAAATTCAGAGAATCCACCCAAAATGTTCATATGGACTATTTGTGTCTGACTTGTGGCAGGGCATTCCAAGGTTGTATTGGTCTGAGCAGTCGCAGTCAGACACCCTGAAACTTGACTAACATTGATGTCATTTTGGTCCTCTTCAAAAACGGACAACAACCAACCAAACACTTAAAACTATAGATAATAAGTCCTATATAATACTTTCCTTTTATCAGATAATCCAAAGAGCACTTTAATATAAAACAAATGCATTTAATTAAACAGACATAAAGCAGTTAAGGTTAAACTCTCCCCCCCCCCAAGAAAAGAGACACATGTTTTTTTGTTTTGTTTTGTTTTGTTTTTTAGTCATTTACTAGAGTCCAACTCTTTGTAACCCTATGAATCATAGCACACTAGGCTCTTCTACCCTCCACTATCTCCTGAAATCTGTTCAAGTACCTGTTTGTTGCTTCTGTGATACAATAGATCCATCCTATCCTTTGCTGTCCCCTTCTCCTTTCGGTTTCAATCTTTTCCAACTTCAGTGGCTTTTCCAATGAGTTCTGTCTTCTCATCATATATTTAAAGTATTCAAGGTACAGCTTTAGTATTCAAACTTCTAATGATGATCTGAATAGATTTTTTAAAAATATTGACTGATTTGATCTCTTTGTTTCCTAGGGATTCTGAAAACTCTTCTCCAGTAGCATAATTCGAAAGTGTTAATTCTTCAGCTTTCATTGTAGTCCAAATTTTGGGCCATACATTGCTACTGGAAAAACACAGAAACACACCACCCCATAAATTCTCGACACTGTTGGAAGAGGGATCACTTGTAGCCCACACAAATTACATTCCTAGCTTTGAAATTCCAAATAGGTCACATCTCTGCCCCTGGAGCTGCTACATGCTGCTTTCCCAGAATTCTCCAAAATCTGATGCCATTTTCTTGGCTGGCTTCTCCACTGGGTTGCCATTTGATTCTCTTCTGAGCTGCTTCAGATATCTACTGCCTTTTCTTTATTGCTGCGATTCTCTTCTTTACTTTCTGCTTATTTGCTTTCTTTTCTCAGCTGCCATATTCTGCTTTTGCCTGGAAAGCTACTTCTTCCCCACAGGGGAGGGTTTAAACTCTTTAGTGAGCCAGCCTCTAGCCTCTAGGCCATTTTGGTTCTTTTGTGAGTCAGATTTATAGCTTCACTCAATGAAGAAAAAATTCCTGAGTTTATGTATATCTTTTTAACAATACCACATCTTCTTCATTAAGAATTCCCCTAAACCAGCTTTTTTTTTCTTTTGGGTTGGATTGGAAACACTTATTTCTGCTTTTATCATTACAGTTAACAACAACAAAAACTAGTATTTGCATGCTTTGCATATGGTGTATCTTGTTTGATTGAACACTGAAAAATGGGTGATTTTATTATTCCATTTTTATAGATAAGGAATGTGAGATTGAGAGTGATTAAATGATTTTGTTAGGATCACAGAGTGTGAGGTAAGATTTCAACTCAGGTTGAATTGCCTCATCCAAGTCCAATATTTTATCTACTTCTTCAGTAGGCTGCTATCATCAGAACCCTGTTTTTTTCTGGAGTTCCACTTAAGCCACACTAAATGGGTAAAAGTGGAGCTGTCAAACTTTGTCCTGCATTCCTACATCTATGTCCAAATTGCTACCCACCATACACCTATTTCTTAATATCTATTGGTTTTTATAGCTTTTATGAGGGTCCATTTTCCTAAACAATGATAGAATGTAATGGAAAGAAAAGTGGTTATACTTAGGAGAACTGATTCAAGTTGTCCTAAAACTACCAATACAGTTGTAATGTGACCTTGGGCAAATCATAATTTCTTTCTGCATTTTCTCATCCACAAAATAAAAGACGTTGACTTGATGATTTCCAAGGTCTCTTCTAATGCTTGCATGTTATAATTCCATTCCATTTTCAGTCTTAGGAATTGTTCATCTATTATCCTTAACCAAAAATAATTATTTCAATGGGGAAGATACCACAGGGTGTTAGAAACAGCAATGGGCTAGGAATATAGAGGCTGGAACAACCAGTGATCTTAGGAAAATTGATTAACCATTCTGAACCTGTTTTTCACATATAAAATAAGAGAAAAAGAAAATGTTTCTTAAGGTTCTCTTTGACAGTAAACTTATTTTAAATAGATTATTTTATTTTACATTTATTAAATACCCATAAGAAATAACCTGAATATGACAAAAATATGGCTCCCTACTCAGAATCCTGAATTTATTAGTCACATATAATGGCATGGATTTAATTAGTTTCACTGTGTCATAACTTAATTTAGCATATGGACCTATTTTAGAGTCATAAATGGGGAATTTAGGATAACATTTGCTCACCTACTAAAAAAATGTTAGTAGCATTATGCATTCCAGGTATGTAGACTGATCCTCCCTTAGGACCTTTTACCTAATAAAATTGACAGAACAACCTGTTAGGAAGCACAAAGCCAGCAGAAGCAGGCATACATACAGTAAGTGTTAGGAGCCAAGAGTACTTTTGGTAGGTAACAGAAAAAAAACCAGCCAACAATATCTGAACAGCTGTCATACTGAGGTTACAAGTCCAAGGTTAAGGAATGGGACATCCAGAAACCAGTTAAAGGAGAAACTGGTTTAATACTTTACCAATCCCTAAAGATCAGAAAACAAAATATCTGTTCATTTGAGCAAAAGACAGGGCATAAGGAAGTGATAATAACAATCAAATTTCCAGTCTAATCTGGAAATTTTCTGTGCAAATCAGTAAAGTTGTGTTCCACAGACTGGAAATTAACAGTAATTGTAAGGCCCCTGTGCTGACTTTTGTCATTTATAATGAAATCCATGTATAATTTATTCCAAATTGATCTCATAATACTTAAAACGTCATTCAACTAATAACAGAACTCTTATGAATTCTTAAATGATCTGATACAATTTTATTAATATTGTATATTCCAAAAGTATCAGAGAAGGGAGGGGAGGAGAGTTAAAGAAAACAGGAGAGAGGGACAGGGGGAAAGAACAGAAGAGAAAGAGAGAAGAATAAATTTAAGTACAACAGAAAAAGAGAAAATATTAGGGAGTGAATTTGAGACAATAAAAGTATTATAATGTAGATAATCTGTATCCTAGAATCAGCTCAGGTGAGCCATTATTAAATTTTTAGAGGGAACATTCATGGCTTGGAAATCAGTGAATGCTACAAATCAGGATTTTTTTTTTTTGCTTTTTTGTTTGTCTAGACTTAATAAAGTTGCAGAAAAAGTGTTAATAATGCTGATTAAATTTTAAAATGTGCCATGTATACATTTTTATTTTTTTGGAGAGCCAGTTATTAATCATTTACTGGCATATTCCTGAAAAGTTATCACATTAATCTAACAACATATTATAGCATTTTGATATAAATTTTATTTGGTATAAATTATATGGAGCAACCAGGCCTGGAATCAGAAAGAACTGAGTTCACATTTGGCTCCAGTGTGTGACTAGCTGTGCGACTCTGGACAAGCTACTTAATCCTATTTGCCTCCATTTCTCAGCTGCAAAATGAAATGAAGAAGGAAATGGCAAACAACTCTACTTACTATTTTTGCCGAGAAAAACCCAAAAGAAGTCACAAAGAGTCTGACATGAATGAAAGTGACTAAACAGCAACAAAATAAATTATCTATTTATATACCTACCCACCTATCTTTTCATCACATAAAAGAATTCTGAATCAAGCGTAGGTAATAGAATTCTCTGTTGGGATCCCTGCCTTCACACCATTCTAGTCTAATTGGCAGGCACATCTGCTTGCTTCTTCCTCAAACCAAATTGGATAAACCCATTCCTAACCCAAACTCTGGCACTCATCCTTTCCCTAGGATGATAATGATGGATAATATAGGGATATTCTGATTCAGTATTTTATGGCTCAGCAATCTTGTTCTTCCTAATCTGCCCTGGTTCTCAGTGACCCAAATGTCTCAATGGCTGGGTCCCTGAAGTCCCTGATGGTGTCTCCCACTGCTATTTAAATGACAGGACCCTGAAAAGGCCCTCAAACTTTGCAATGAGATAGCACATGATCTGGACCCTGAAGTCTCTGTATAGTTTATCTCTCCAATGTTCTCTATTTACCAAAAGGAAATTTCTTTGCTTAGGACCTGTTCAGAGAGAGCATTGCCAGAGACCTGAAAGCTCCCTTCAGATCCTTAGTTATGGTTAGGCAGAGCAGGGCTGAGCTGGTTGGCTTAAGATATTCTGGCTCAAAAGTAACAAAAATCACTTACAGCATAAGAAATGCTCCACATTTCTAGCAATTATGACAGAAGTTTCCAGAAAATCTGCATTAACCACATGAGGGAAGGGAGAGGGAGAAGAAAGGAAGGGAGAAGAAGGGAGGGGAAGTTAAGTGGCTTGCCCAGTATCACACAGCTAGTAAGTGTCAGAGGCTGGATTTGAACTCAAGTGTTTCTGGCTGCATGCCTAGTAATCCACTTCTATGCCAACTGTTATCTAGGGGAAAAATGCATTACATATATGTGTATATATATGTGTATATATACACACATATATATATGTATATAAAATCTCATTTGATTCATTTAATCTAACCAACCTTTTCCTTCACCTCTATTATACAAATGAGAAAATTGAGTTCTTTGGAGTCTCCCAAACACTGATCTAGTTCTGGCAATGTGTGCATCAATCTCTTTACTAATGTGGACATCCTTGGAAAGTATGCTGCCAAGGTAAGTGAACTTAATCACAGCATTCAAAACTTCACATTTGCTGTAACTGATGGTTCCACATATGGATAGTTTGATGCTGGCTAATAGAGGACCTGTGTTTTCTTGGTGTTAATTGTTAGACCAAATTAGCACAAGCAGCAGAAAATCAATCCATACTTTATTGCATCTCAGTTTTGCAGTCTTCATTGAATGCACAATCATTTGCAAGCAAAAAAATCATTCACTAACACTCTTTCCACTTTAATTTTGACTCTTAACCTTTTTAAATTGACAAATTTAGCATCAGTGTGGTACCTGACTTTGATTCCAGGTTTTTTCTCATTGAAGGCATTTGACAACATGACTGAAAACATCATGCTAAAAATCATGTGAGCAAGCACACAGCCTTATTGGGAAAATTCAAGAGCATTGTCCCCTGTCCAAAACCCGAGCAAGAATGCCATCATGAAAATCATGTACTATACTGATTTAATTCTCTGGGCAACCAAATTTTGAACTAACTTTCCATAAGCCTTCATGACTGACAGTATCAAAGGTCAGATTTGCAAATGTTGTGTACAGATCTCTGTTCTGCTCCTGTCATTTTTCCTGCAGTTATCAGGCAGTAAAAACTATTGACTGTTCCACGGGCCCTAAGGACTAATTGTTCATCAAGTGGCAGAAAATTGGGATCTGTACACAGGTTCTTGACATGGAATCCAGTGTTCTTCCAGCTTTGGCTCCAAGAATTATATGTGCATCTTGTCCCTGATCTAGCTATATAGTGTTACCTGTTCTCATTAATCTTTTCTCATATTCATTAAAATATCTTTCCTTCAAGGACTATGATGAATTTTTTTTCATTGTTTTCTTTGCAGATTCTGGTACAAAGCCTTGCACCATGATATATGCTGAATAAATATATATTGAAATGAATATCTAATGATCGAAACTGATGATCTTGAAGGTATGTATCCCTTAGCCAGTATCAATGATTATTTGGCTTTGGGGTCATTTCTGTGAACTAGTCTGCTGGTTTAAACTCAATTGTTTATTTGTTCCTCCTTTTCCTGGGATCAACATATAAACCATAGATTCTGCTTTCTCCTTAGTTTTTAGGTCTTTTTTGCCTTACCCTTTCTATGAACTTGTTTTTGGATTTTGTTTTAACTTTCTAGGCATTATGTCCTTACATATTTCTACCTACACCAATGGTCTCTTAGGTTCCCATCCTTGAACCTGCCTTCTACCTAAATATATGGACCTGCCAGTTCTTGTTCAGTCTTGCCCATAAAAATGCTGCTAGAACTCTCCAATTTAGGCACATTTTGATGGGAAAAGAAGATGAAAGATAGATTCAAAAGTGAGAAAAATTACTTGGATCAGAGCTGTAAGAATTACAGAATTTGGAGCAAAAACTATTGAGTTGTATTGAAATGAGGTTTAAGGGATGATTACTTTTGAATGTAGTTGAGATAGGTTAGAAATCAAAATCATCAGAATTGAGGACAATACATATCTTGAAAGCCAGTGTGTTTGATAGCGTCAGGAGTTGGGTTGAAGAAGACTTTCAAAGACTAAACTTATTAGGAAGGAAGAAAATAAATGTAAAAGAAATTATAAATCAATAGATCAGTTTTATTTCTACCTTTTAAAATCATATAAATAAATACTATATGTTTATATGAATATGTATATAGGTATACATGTCATATATTTATGTACAAGTATATTCTATATATCATTTTATATTTCAAAACACATTATACATTATGCAGGTAATTGTTTCATATGTGATTCTTGTTCTTGGCATATTGTAATGTCTGCATTTATTGATAATCACTGTATTTATCAACAACAAAAAAAGAAAAATAAGAGTGATTTCTATGAAGAGTATGTTAACTATAAGAATCTGGAAAGGATAAAGTGAATTCTTCTTAATGGATTCTTGTTTGATTTTAAATCCAAAGGTCTTTCCACATTAGCAGCAGATGAAGGTAGGCAGAGAATTCTGACTAGGAAGAGGCAGGTCTGAATTTACTAGGGGAAGCCAGAAAGTGATGTCCTTTGATCCTAGGCAAGAAATCTGGGGCATGGTCATATGACACATTCTTATCATGAATGATCTGGTGACAAATTTTTCAGAGTGATGGGCCTCATTCTTGGTCAGGGGAAAGCATAAGAACACAAGGAACTAAAAGAAGTAGTGGGTACCTTGGGATGAAATGGAAGAAATATTGAAAAGTGGTAAGAATCAGAAGGCCACAAGAACAAATTTTTACTTCATAGGTCTGTTTTAGGTTTATTGTTTAGTCATTCAGTATTGTCAAGCTCTCCATTACCGCTTTTAGTGTTTTCTTGGCAAAGATACTGCATGGTTTTCCATTTCCTTCTCCAGTGGAATAAGACAAATAGTAGCTAAATGACTTATTCAGGGTCACAGAACTAATAGTATCTGAGATCAAATTTTAATTCTAGCCTAGTCCTCTATCTACTGAGCCATTGAGTTGTCTCATCTGCTATTTAGGATTTGGCCTGACCTAAAATATGAGACAAATACATACATATAGTTCAATAATTATTTTTAAGGTGGGAGTGGCTGGATTTAATTACAGTCCTTTAATATAATTAGACACCTAAAATTGGAAATTACTTTTCTGGAATTATTTGTAACTCAATTATATTTTGTAAATTCTTTAGAATATTAGTTAACAAATATTGATTAAAATAGTAGATAGGTGATCCATTGGACAGAGATCTGGACTTACAATTAAGAGAACCTTCCATCAAAACGCACCTCAGATATCGACTAGCAAATCCTTACCCTCTGTTTGCCTCTATTTCTTTATTTGTAAAGAGAGGATAATAATAATACCGATGTCAGAGTTATTAGAAGGATTAAATGAGATAACATTTGTAAAGTGTTTCACAAATTTTAAAGTTATATAAATTCTTTTTTTTTTAGAAGCAATCAGGATTTAGTAACATGCCCAGCATCACACAGTATTTGAAACCAGATTTTAATTCCTAACTCCTAACTCCAGAGCTAGTATTCTATTCACTATACCACTTAGCTGCTCCTATTAATTGTTATTATTTTTAATATAATTGGTTTCTACATGGCTTACTATGGTCAGGCCCTGTGCTAAGCAATGGGGTCAATTTAAAAAGAAAGGCAAAAATGTTATTCCTGTCCTCAAGAAGCTCATTCTCTAATGGGGAGACAACATATTAAAGACTATGTACTTAAATGATCTCTCTCCCACCCTTTTTCCTTCCCTCCTTCCCTCTCTCTTTCTGTCTCTGTCTCTGTCTGTCTGTCTGTCTGTCTCTCCCTCTTCCCCTGCCTTTCTCTGTCTCTCTTTCTCTCTCTAACCTCTCTCTGTTTGTCTCTGTTTCTCTGTCTCTGTCTCTGTATCTTTGTCTCTTTCTCTCCACACACACACACACAAACACACAAATATATATGTGTGTATATATGGCTACCTCTATCATCTATAGTGTAAATAGTAGTAAATGAAAGGTAATCTTAGAGAGATGACTCTAGCAGTAGTGGGGGAGGTAAGAGAGATAGATTGTAGGGGGGAAAGATTAAATATTCTTGTCCTAATTAGATTTGGAAATTGTTCAACTATATTTAACTCTTCAGGACCCAGGATAGGATTTTCTTGGCAAAGATACAGGAATGCTTTGCCATTTCATTCTCCAGTGGAGAACTTAATTGGTTAGGTGGCTTGCCCAGGATCATACTGCTAGTTAGTAAAGCTGCCTCCTCTAATTAGATTACCCTACATTTTACACCTTTGAATTTAAATACTATCTAAGCCTCAACTTCATTTAGAGCATTCCTTTTGAAGATTTTTAGGGAAAGTCAATTACTTTTATATGACACAGAGTAGTGGGGAGGAGGGGTGGAGAGGGAACAGAGAAAGGAAGGGAGATTGAAAGGGATTCTGGTCTCTTCTTTTAAAATTCTGGGGCCAGAAACCAAATGTTCAGGTTATCCTGCTAGAAAAACTCTGAACTAGGTTTTATTTTCTTTGTAAAGATGCTGCCAGATTACTGCAGGTCACTCAGGAGGTTCTTTCTCAGAAGTGGCCAAATCAGGGGAGAACACACAACAGCAGTATTTAAAGAAGCAAAAGAAAAGAAAAAGAAACCAAAAAGTGAGTCTTTCTTTTTTTCCCTTTTCACTTCCATATATGAATTCTGTTCTTATTTACTGCTCTCTTAAACAGAGCATAACTAACTTTGCCATGAAAACTGAAAGCAGCTCTTTTTTTTCATATTTTCAAGGCAAGAAAAAGTTTAAAATTGCCCTTATTTACATAGAGTGAGATTTCTTATTCTGGAAAGTTTTGCTTAAGAAAGTAAGGTTTAGTAGAAAACCTTACTTTCTTAAGCAAAATGACTGATGAGTTTAAATATTTGAATAACTCATTGTTACATATCACTTGTATATTGGCAAAGTACTTAATGTTGCTGTTATTGTTCAACTTATTTTTCATTCTTTGTGAATACATTTAGGTATTCTTGGTAAAGACACTAGAGTGGTTTGCCATTTCCTTCTTTAACTCATTTTACAAATGAGGAAATTGAAGCAAATAGGATTAAGTGATTTGCCCAGGGTGACATAGCTATATGTCTCAGGTCACATTTGAACTTAGGTCTTCTTTACTCCGGGCCGGGTGCTCAATCAAGCCATGGTGCCATATCTCTGCCTTGATGTCATTTGATTCTAAGAATATGAGATATATAAGTACTTTTATTATCCTCATTCTGCAGGTGAAGAAAATGAATTTCACAGATGAAGTGACTTGTTCAGGATCACTCAGTAAGTACCTGCTTCGTAACTATACAGGGTCACAAGTTTCACTTTGGTCTTCGAAGTATTTCCACAGTTTAAAAGGTAGAACTAGATTAAGTGCCATTATACTTTAATATATAAATATATAAAGATCAGGTGATTGTTCCTTAGTTCATTTCAGCAACCATGGATTAAGTGTCTATCATGTATGACAGGCTTTGCAAGGCAGTCAAATACACAAAGCCAAAAATAGAACAATTCTTGCCCCCAAGTAGCATATATTCTGTAGGATCTTCTCTAAAAGACTTTTGTGATTCCTCCCAATTGTTAATGCTCCCCTTTCTCCATCAGAGATCATTTTCTATTTATCCCATATTTAACTAATAGTAAACATCTTATTTTCCCAAGTAGAATAAAAGCTTCTTGAGGTCAGAGGCTATTTTATTTTTTTAATTATATCCCCAGCATCTATAGAATTTGCATATAACAGATGCCTAATAAACACATGTTGAACTGATTTGAACTGAGTCTCTTAGGAAAAATCATTTAAATATAAAGGAATGGACTCTATTGAAAACATGGTGGTTAGTAGTTGTAATACTTGTTCAAAATATTTCACCATTTGTTCAATATACATGTATATAGTTGTCTGCTCAAGAAGGGGACTCTGGTAGGAAGTTGAGGGGACGACAAAACACAAATTTTAGATAAAGTACCATTGCTATCTTTCTTCCTGCCTGGTTGAGAGATACACAAAATGATAATACACAATATTGTATAAGAAGCATATTTGATGGCTAATTAAGGGATTCAGAATATTTCAGAGACTGACATTTGAGTTGGGCTCTAAAGAATGGATAAAAATTTAATAGAAAATGTTAGAGGAAGGTTTTGGGGGATTAGAATTTTGGGATAGTTTATTTTGGGATAATAGAATAATATTGTTTGGTTGGAGCATAAAGAGAAGTAATAAGAGACAGGGCTAGAAAGATAAGGTAGCATCATATTGTGGAGGGCATTACATGCCAAGGCCAATTATTTTGGTTGAATGTAAGTATTTCCAAATTTCCTTTCCTTGGTTCTACTTTTGTCTCTCTCTTGAATTACTAGATGAAAGGTAGCCACTAAAGTTGAACAGATGATCATCTTTGTCATTAAACTTGCTTCATTTATGACCACCAGATGGCTCTGCTTTGCATCAGAGTGGTATAGCAAAAGAGTATTAGTTTAAATCTGATTTTACCTCAATTTAAAGGGGGTAACAAGGGAGGAAAAGCAGGTAGGTAGTGCAGTGCTGGGTCTGAAGTCAAAAAAACTTATCTTCTCGAATTCAAACCTGGTGACAGCTACTAATTGTGTGACCTTAAGCAAGTACTTTACTTTGTCTGCTTTAATTTCCTCATCTGTAAAATGATTTAGAGAAGGAAATCAAAAACTATTCTAGTATCTTTGGCAAAAAACAAAAACAAACAAAATCAAAAGAAAAGCCAAATGGAATCATGAAGAGTTAGACACAACTGAATAACAATACTCAGAAAAATACTTCTAGGATAAGAGAAACATTAATATGACATTATAACCCAAACAATAGACCTAAATAACATTGCACTGAAAAAAAAGTAAGATTATCAGGTAGTCATATGAAGGATGGATGAGGGGTAGCATGAAAAGCAGAGGTGGAAAGACTCTGCAAAGTCTTGTACAACAATGCAAATGAATGGAAGTGATGGTCTAACTATTTTATAAGGTATCTGTGAGAATGGAGATATAGTGTTTACAAGGACTTTTGTGAACTTATAAGATATAGTACTTAACTCATTGTTAGAGTAATAACCAACAGTTAGTTGTCAAAATGGATAGAGTGCTGGACCTGGAGAGGGAAGATCTAAGTTCAAATGGCTTCACACATTTACTAGTTGTGTGATTCAGGGCAAGCCAAGTAACATGTTTTCCTGTTTCTTCATCTATAATATGAGGGGAAATGACAGTATCTACTCCCAAGAATTATTGTGAAAACAAAATGAGATAATTATTGTAAAAGCACTTAACACTGCGCCAGGCAGTGGTTCATATAAATGTTAGCTAATACATCAGATGTGTGTATGTGTGATAATAAAAAAATATGTTGCTATATAATTGATTATATCATATGTAAATATGATATTTACATTCATTTTTCATTTCACTTTAGCTTTGCAAAGCACTTTGCACATTATCTCATTTGATCCTCACTCTAATACTGTGAGATACATGCTCTTATTATCTCCTTATTTACAAAACTGAAGCACAAAGAAGTTAAGAAATTTTTTCAAATTAAGTAAATGTCTGATGCAATATTTGAGGGCTTATGAGAGGTAAGTGAGAGGGAAGAAACAAAAATTTGAAACATAGAAGGCAAAATGAATGGTGACATAGGCCAACATAGTGAATTTTGAAGGAGAAAACTGTTTAAAAAGTGAATAAGTTCAATTTTGGACATATTGAATTTAGATGGCAGTGGAACATTCCTGTAGTTCTGCTGTAAACACCTGAAGATAAGGATGGACAATTCATAAAAGAGGTCAAAACTGTAAATACTGATTTAGGAATCATCTATAGAGGCAGTAGATAAAATTATAGGAATAAATGAGATTGACAAGGGAGAAGTAGAACCAATGAGAAAAACTTTGGGAACACTCATGTTTAAAGAATAGGAAGAGGATAAAGATCCAAAGAAGACATGAATAATTTGAAAAGTAGAAAGGGAATGCAGAGAATGTGGTGTCTGAAGGCAAAAAGAAAAAGTATATCTATTAGGCAATGTGGCCAACAATGCTACCAAAGGATCAAGAGAGATGTAAAGAGAAAAAAAAAATCTATTGAATTGAGTGATTGGTGGATAACCAATTATTTGAAAGAACAAGTTGAATAGGAAACTCTTCAGAGGACAGGTTTCAAAGGAACTGAGAGGAAAGTAACAAGTGAGAAAGTAGGAGTATCTGGAGTCAGCAGGTTTTTTGTTGTTGTTGTTTTGTTTTTTGTTTTTTTAAAGCTTGAGGAAAGACTAGGAGAAAAAGATGAAACAGGAGCCGAAAATGTCAGAGTGACTGCTTATATTAAAGACTCTCTAAAGTCTGACTTCTCACTTTTGTTTCTCTTGGAAATTTTCAATGGTCACATGTAAGGGGTATAATCCACTCAAGGAACTGTGCAGAGAGTTAAGAGATAAAAAGGCAAAAAATAAAACAGGTTCTGCTGGCATCCTAAAACACAATTCTGTTCACCCTATCCTTTTGCTCAATAAGCTTCATTGGTTCTCTGTTACTAATCTCTCCTGATCTTTCTCCTACCTAGTTATCTGATTGCTTTTTCTTAGCTCTTCTTAGAGCTTTTTTTTTAGGCTCTTTTTTAAGCTGTTCTTTTAGGTCATGCCTGGTCATCGAGTGTCCCTTGGGACTCTGTCCTCAGTCCTCTCATCTCTTATGTTGATGATTCTCAACTCTACCTATCCAGCCTTACCCTCTCTGCTCATTTCTTTCATCTCATATCTCTCTGTTAAACATTTCAAACTGGATGTCCAGTAGATTTCTTAAATTCAACATGCCCTAATCTCAATTCATTTTCCTCCCCCTTCCTCTCTTTTTTTATTACTGTCAAGGTAATTACCATCCTCCCAATCTCCTAGGCTCATAACTTAGGTGCATTTTCAACTCTTCACTCTCTTAACATCTATAGATAATCTGATGATTTTATCTTTGCAACATCTTTTGCATATATTTCCCCTTCTTATCTTCTGAAATTACACCTTGGCACAGACCCTTATCACAGGTTTGACTACATTGGTCTCCCTCTCTCTCACTCAAGGAATTTCATTGCTTCTCTATTACCTCCAAGATCAAAAATAATTTTTTTTTCAAAACCCTTCAAACCCCACATTTCTAAATTTCCAGTTTTTTTTACACCTTACTTTACCCCTAACCATATTCAAATATGTACTAAATACTCTTCAATTATAGGTTATCTTGCTGCTTCACATAAGAAACTCCATTTCGCAATTCTAGACATTTTCACTGGCTTTCTTCCATGCTCAGAATGATCTCTCTTGTCCTCTCTGCCTCTTAGATTCCTTGGCTTCCTTCAAGTTGCTGTCAAAATCATACCTTCTGTAGAAAGTCATTTCTAATCCCTCTTAATTCTAGCACCTTCTCCCAGTTCCTTATTTATAATTTATTCTTCATATAGCTTGTTTGTAGTTATTTGCATATTGTCTCCCCATTAGACTTTGAGTTCCTTAAGAACACATTACCTTTATTTGTATTCCTAGTGCTCAGCATAGTATTTAGTACATAATAGACACTTAATAACTGTTTACTGACTTAGTGACTGAAGTGTGATTTCTAGGAAGCCTCCTTCTCAGATAGGATCTTTTCTCTAAGTTTTCATCTGTTTCCTTGCCATAGACACATAAGCAAATATCAGACCACCATGGTGGACATAGCCATTTTCTGAGAAGCAATAGAACAGACACATGCCTATGACTTGTTCTCATCTTCCAATAAGCAGAATAGCAATATAAATATTTGGGACAACAGAGTCTGCTTAATTTGGCATTTGCAGCTGCTGGTGATGTTGTGTGACCTATTAGTCCGCAACTTAGAGCTTCTTTGACAGTGGTGAAGAAAAAAGACAATCCATACAAAAAGATATTAGATTAGAGCAGACAGCCCTTGTGCAGATGAGCTATGATTTATTTATTATATATTATCTATTAAGTAAATGCTAACATTAAAAATTTTTTTTATATTATCATATGATTTTATTAATCAAAGATCGAGTTAAGATGAGGTTTGTAGAGAGTCTTGATTCTTCTTTTACAGTGCAGAAACCAAAAAAAAGGACTTAATAAACATCAAGGTTTCACAGTGTGCTCATTTCAAGGCATTCTATAATTTGAGTAATCCAAAGAATATTCATGCATTCTTAATATTTTATAATATGATGGATTCTTAATATCCTTTAATCAGATATAGTTATGAAATAAATAGAGCAATTATGCTAAGGTTAGGAGATTCCATGAATAAATTATAGAGTCCATGTAAGTTAGATATCTGTGGGTATAATAAGTAACTACTCAAAGGTTTCCAGTGTAATCTTTTTGAGAAACCCTGTTTTTGCTTGTCTTTGCTGCTTTATAAAGCTTCTCAACCACTTGTTCATCCCAAGTATAAGATCATATTCTGGAAAAGCTGGAGACGTGGGGTGGGAGGTGGGGAAGGTCTATCTGCTTATTTTCCAAGGAACAAATAGAAATGCTGTATGAAAATAGAGGAAAAATGACATTATATTGGTTATTCATTATTAGATAAGGGCTGACAGTGTGCTGAATGAAGTATAGGACATATATATATTTTTTCCCCCTAAGGGTTATCTTGATAAGCAAAGAAGACAAACCACCTGTATATGAAACACCATAACTGAAGAGATGTTGGGAACTGTTCAATCTTAAATTTGTTTTGCCATGCAAATGATTCATGTTTTCATGTACTCAGAGATTTAGATATGTAACCAGTTACATATCAGAGTTTCCTCTTAGTATCTCCAACCTGGAGGCATCTGAAAAGATATGTGCAGGTACTTCCAGCTGAGTTTCCCATACATCTGCTTGGACAGATAGTTATCTATTGCATCCTTAAAATATGCCCCAGGAAAGACTAGTAACTCATTCTTGTATTACAAATCTTCCCACTAGAGAACTCCTGTACCCTGGTTTGTGTCCCTTCTCTTTATTCTTGTTTTAGTGATAGAGATAGATGGATGATGCTTAAAAAGTTCAAGAGATATTCTTTTTGAGTAATTGACCTTTTATTAATAATGCTAGTATTTCATTAATAAAAGAGGTCAATGATATTCTCAAATACCAAAGTTCCTCATGGTAGAAGCCTTAGTATGCCCTTGGAAAAGTGGGTGTTCCAGAGAGTGGAAATCAACTCTGATTAACAATTAATGAGCAAATGAATGTAATAAAGAGAACCTGGGCTCACTCTAATGAGGACTGACATCATGTCACTCCAAGACTAAGAAACTATTTCTACCCACCCCCAGCTTTGGGCAATCTAATCAAAGAATTTTTCCCCACCTAAATCTGAGAAGAACACAATTGGATTCCCCACCTTAGATTAAATTCCTTGTAAGGTTGGGTGGAGTCTGACCAAGAGGGAGAGTTAATTCAATTTCATTGTCAATAATGTCCTTCAAGAACTTTGAAAGGAAAACTAAAGAAAAAGGGAATTCTAAATTTCCTCAAATCATTGGTTATTTAGTAACAATCATTTCTTTCAGATACCTTATGCTTATCCTGAATACAGTAATCTTTCTAGATGTCCCTCAACTTTTTTTTTTTTTTTTTTTTTTTTGCTTTTTACTGAGGCAATTGAGGTTAAGTGACTTGCCCAGGGTCACACAGCTAGGGAATGTTAAGTGTCTGAGACCAGATTTGAACTCAGGTCCTCCTAACTTCAAGGCTGGTGCTCTATCCACTGTGCCACCTAGCTGCCCTGGTCCTCCAACTTTCTATAGCAAATTTTCTTCTAACTCTTTTTGGAGTAAAAAGTATTTTACTTTTGAACTTCAGCCATTATTTTCATCTTTTCTGGGCTGGTGACAGGGTTTGTCTTGCTTAGCTGGTTACAAAGAGAAATAAATGGGAGAAATAGAGTCAAGAATCCTTTCCATTTTTTTTTTTCTTCCCAAATAATAGAGTGGTTGCACCGAATCTGTCCACAAGTTCAGTGGATTTGAATTTTGAATTAGCATGCAATTTAAAGAAAGAAATGTAAGAAGTGCTTCTCATTTGCTATTTGCTTTTCTAAAAGCTTATCCCTGCTTCCCCTCCTATTGAAACATCAGTTTAGTGCAGATGAGTATGGAGTAATGAACACTCTACAAAGGGAAGACTTTTTCAAGAAAAAATTTGTTTGGTATCTTCCTGCCTGCCTTCCAAAATCAAGTTAAAAAAGCTCTCACACTGAATAATTTTGCCATTCTGTTCACTGTGGAAAAACAATCATTCTAGTATCACAACAAAAGAAAGACCTATTTGTATCACCTGATACTGAAATTACTCACAAGTTATTAGTTTCAGAGCTAGTCTTTCAGTGGTCTATTTCTGGGAATTTGCAATATTGCTAGTGTTTGCCAAAGCCACATGTCACCAGTTTCATTGCAGGTGATCTGAAGATAAGTCCTTCACATTGCTATCTGGCAGTAAGCAAGGTACTAGGAAACAGATAAATGCACAAAATCACTCAAATGGTCAGTAACGCAAAGCAATAAGCTAACATTATAGGTCACTTTTAAATCACAGTGAGTAGCTTGACTTATGATACATAAAAATATAAATCAAGGAAGCCAGGAAAATCAGGAGAAGGATGCAAACTAACGACAATTCTCAATGAGGCAGGATGTAGCCAGAATCAGGAAAGGTAAGGCTATGCAGAATCTCAGTTATAAGGAAAACACAGATACAACCAAATCTATCATGGGGCAGGATATACAGGATCTTAGCCTTAGGTAGAGATTTTTAGGTTGTAGCAGAAAAATGAAGGGGGCTGATGATCTAGCAATATGCCCCCAGGTTTTTAGTCTTCCTTTTCTAGTTATATGTAAGTTTTTCTTAAGAGGTCAGTTCCTTGACAGCAGGAATGTAGAAGAGGGTCAGTCTTTGAATGATTTCCCACTTTTGATATGCATTAGAAAGTTCTCTAGACTTGGAATCAGGAAGACATGCATTTAAACCCAGCTTCAGACACTAAATAGATGTGTGATCATGGTAGGTTACTTAATTTCCCTCTGCCTCAATTTCTCCCTGCCTCAATTTCTCCATCTGTAAAATGGAGGGATTAGATTTAATGGCCTCTGAGATTCCTCCCAACTCCAAATCTATGAACTTACGTAATAGGCAAAGAAAGAGTAATTAGTGTGACTGCATGAGATAATGGAAGTTTCTAGGACATGAAGTTTGCAGAATATTCCAGAAAAGAGTAGTACTCAGCAGGAGATGGAAGCATGTGCAGAACAAAGATTGCCTATCATAAGGAATACTAACAACTTTCTCTTACCTCCCAGCTTCACTCAAAAAAGAAAAAAAAAGTTTTTTGTTTGTTTGTTTGTTTGTTTGTTTGTTTGTTTTTTCTTTTGCTGGTCTACCACAAGTTGTCAGTTTAAAAAGTTTTCTTACAGGGCAGCTAGGTGGCGCAGTGGTTAGAGCACCAGCCCTGAAGTCAGGAGGACCTGAGTTCAAATCTAGTCTCAGACACTTCCTAGCTGTGTGACCCTGGGCAAGTCACTTAACCCCAATTGCCTCAGCAAAAAGCAAAAAAAAAAAAAAAAAAAGTTTTCTTACATTTCTGATATGGTGACAAAGGGAAGTTGGGTTGGACCCAGTCCAGTAACAATGTGTGACATGATGCAATTTGATATTCTGGAACTGCAAGTAACACAAGTCATTTTGACAGGAATGTTAGTAAGTGGCTTTTTTTCTTTTTTCAAATTTGAATACTTTTACTGTTTACTGCCCTGTAGGTAACACACTCTCCAAAGCATAGGGACCAGAAGTTAGTTTGCGTATACTCTGTTAAGTGGCATAAATCTAAAGAATATTGAAGTGGGGTTATGATAACCTCTTCCCAGTTGTACAAAACCATTTATTATGGCTACTGGCCAAATTATGTGTGTGTGGGTTTTTTTTTTTCAAAGAAACAATAAGAAAATTCTAACAGGGTTGATAATATTTCAAATATTTTGTTTCAGTTTTTTTTTTTGGTTGTTAATATTATTTTCCACTTTGGGGTGTTTTAATACTTATAAGAAGGCAAATGACTGACAAGAAAAAAAAAAAAAAAACAGCTTAGCATCAAAAGGGAAGAAAGTGGATTCTTTCAGGAAAGAATGTTCTATCCAGGATGCAGGATGATTTTTGCATGAAGAATTCAAGAACAGAAAATCTAACTATTTATTTAATGTAAATGTTACTAGAATTTATTTCCCAATATACTTACTGTTTGTAATCTGATCAGAACATAGTAAGAAACTTCTAATTAATCTTTGGAGAAGAAATTGTAAGATAAATTTTCATGTCAACCTGCATGTTTGCTATAATTAATGCATTTTTTCTCCTTGTTTTATTAATCGAACCATTGCCAAGAGTTAACACTTTCTCCCTTTTATGGTTACAGAACTGATTAATATAGGTCCTAAGTCATAGGCTCATAATTCTAGACCTAGTAGGGTCCCCAGAGTCCATCTGGTTCAAATTTCTCATTTTTTAGAAGAAAAAACTGAGGGAGGCCTACCCACAAAAAGCAGCTAATTAAAGTAGAGTTGTATTTTTAAATTCAAAGATATAAGTGGATTTGAGACAGATATATCAAGTAGGCTGCCAGCAAAACTCCCCAGGGAGGCCAGAACCAGATTAAAATGTAATTGGTAAAAGTTTAACAAAATAAACAAAAATACAATAAAACATAGATAATGTTACTTTATGGTTTTCTAATTCAATATGCTGCCCACTGGAGTTGGTTTCTATTTGAGTTTGACTTCACTGTTGTATGAGATGAAATTTTTCAATATTATAAAACTGTGTGAATACTGTAGAAGAGTCCTTATATGAATTAATAAAATGAATGCTTCTTTGTCGTTATTATAAAGTGCTTCTGGGTATTGGGAAGAGTTTAAATAGAATGGCTGAATCTTTTAATTTGGGGAATGACAATGGAAACTAATTTCAGCTCTAATTGTATTTGATCTGTATGGTCTCATAGGACCATGAAATTAGAGATAAAAGATACCTTAGAAATCATTGAGCCCAACCCTCTCATTTTACAGATGGGAAATTATAACTGTGAGGGGATATAACTTGCCAAGAGTCAGAAGGCTAGCAAGGGACTGAGGCAGGATTTGAACTCAGATCTTCCTGATTCTAAATCTAGAACTTTATCCACTAAACCACTTAGCTATCTCATTAACAGAGGTATTCCATCCATGCCTGCCCAGTCTATACAATTCTTTATTGTATATTCCCACTAATTTGCTAAAGGGAGACCTAGCCATTTGGTAAGGGTTCTTGAGTTCTATCAACATCGTGGAGATTACAGTTGAGCATGTGGGATACTTGTCACTTACAATCTTCTCTCACCATGGGGACCAGCTATCTGTTTTTAATCATACATTTCTTTGAAAAGAATCCCTATATCTCTTTTTCTTCATTATTCCATCTATTAAAATACATTACAAATCCCTCTTGCACATCATGAATTTCTCCCTTTTGATGTTTTTCAAAAAGTCAAAGTAGGAAAAGGACTTGGATATTATATCAAACATACATAACTATGAGAATAGGCCAGATATTATATCATTGATATAATGGCATAATATGTGGAAGGAAATATTCAATAAAATGAGAATTTTAATTTTTTTTAGTAACTCCCAACTGTAGATTTGATGTTAGTATGACCTCTCTTAGTATGACTTACTCATTGAGTAGGAAAACCAATTCTACTCTGGATTATGCTTTCTCAGAAAATTTTCTCAGGGACACTGTAGCATCTCATAGTGGGAAGTCACCAGTGCTGCAATTAGATAATAAATAATGTAATTAGATGTGAGCATAGAACTCTTAGAATAGCTAGTCTTGGAATGTTTCCTTTCCTCTCATCTCAAAATTCTAAGAAATCCCAAAAGGTGAAGTCAACAAGGAAGATAAGGGGAATACTGTACATTCCCTCTTGGGTATCAGCTAAAAATATTGTAGGGAAAGAGGAAGAAGGAAGCAATAAGCAGGTTAGAGTTCATCTATCTTTAAAACAGGAGTTCTAAAATATTATATGTCACGGATCATTTTGGCCGTGGCGAATTCTGCAGACTTCTTGAAAATCAGAATAGCAACAATGGTAGCAAGAATAGTTAGCATTTATAAAATACTTTAAGTTTTGAAAAGAAGTTTATATATTGTTACTCATTTGGTATTACAACCACAAGAGAGATGGGTGCTATTTTTTTCCCCCATTTTACAGATGAGGAAGTGATTAACCCAAGATTGTACAGCTAGTAGGTTATCTGAAGTAGATTTTAAATGTCGTGATTCCAAGGGTTATGTCTTCCTAATACAACCTTTTATATGCTATGCCTCCTCATTGTCAGTAATGCCAAAAAACATTATTCTAAGACTGTTTTTAAATGCATTTTTTTAAAAATCACATATACAGCTAAGCAAAAGGGGTAGAATGGGGAAGGGAATACCCATTTACTGTCTCATATGCCAGGCACTATGCTAAACTGTTTTACAACTACTATCTAATTTAATCTTTACATCAAACTTGAAAGGTAATATTATTAAACTAGTTTAATAGTTGAAGAAAGTTAAGAGATTTTCTCAGGATCACAGAGTTACTAAATGTCTCAGATCACATTGGAACTCATCTTCTTGACTCTAGGCTTAGTGTTCTATCCACTTAGTAACTAGCTGTCTGGTGATTACAATTGAAATTGATGGATTGCAAAGGAATTCACTTAAATTTAAATAGTTATTATATGTACACACATATATATTAAAAGATAACAAGTCCATAAACACCAAGTTAAGAACCTCTGTCTAGGATTTGAG
Organism: Myrmecobius fasciatus; assembly: GCA_023553655.1. NCBI lineage: Eukaryota > Metazoa > Chordata > Mammalia > Dasyuromorphia > Myrmecobiidae > Myrmecobius > Myrmecobius fasciatus. The sequence continues at coordinate 21,672 of JAJPUD010011104.1, read as the reverse complement.
AAACCAGAGCATTGCCAGTGATACCATGGAAATACAAACTTTCCAATGGGGAAGGGGAGGGATGCATCAATTCTTTTTGATAACACTACACCTGGAGAGAATGACCTCTAAAATTCCCTCCTCTCTAACTGAACTTCCTCTAGGTCTAAGAATTTTTTTTTATAGATTGTCCTATTTATCTTTATCAGAGTAATTCTGGAAGGAACTAGACTAGGACAAGTGCACCCATAATTGCTGGTCTTTATTTATTGAGAACTATTATCATTTATGTAGTGCTTTAAGGTTCAAAAAATACTTTACATGTGTTATCTCATTTTCCTCACAACATCCTAGAAAAGCAGGTATCATTATTGTCCGAATTTCATAAATCAGGAAAACAAGGCAGTCAGTCTTTAAATAATTAGCTGTGGATCAGACAGACAGTACCTGAAAACAAATTTGATTCTGATCTTTCTGATGCTTGATCTGTTGTCTGTCATTTATTAAAGAAGACCAATGGCATCATAGTGTCTTGACTCATGGATAAATTAGATTTAAGTGGGGCAGAATTGCACAAAGTTGTCAGTCTCGTGGCAAGACAAAAAAAAAAAGTCTGGATGACCTAAACTAATCTATCTATTTAGTGCTATACCAATCAAACTCCCAAGAGATTATTTAACTGAACTAGAAAAAATAATGACAAAATTCATCTGGAAAAACAAAAGGTCAAGAATTTCAAGGGAATTAATGAAAAAAAATGCAAATGAGGGTGGCCTAGCTGCACCAGATCTAAAACTATATTATAAAGCAGTGGTCACCAAAACCATTTGGTACTGGATAAGAAATAGAGTAGTGGATCAGTGGAATAGGTTAGGTTCACAGAACAAAATACTCAATGACAATTATAATCTAGTGTTCGATAAACCCAAAGACCCCAGTTTTTGGGATAAAAACTCACTATTTGACAAAAACTGCTGGGATAATTGGAAACTAGTATGGAAGAAATTAGGCATTGACCCACACCTAACACCATATACCAAGATAAGGTCAAAATGGATTCATGATCTAGGCATAAAGAATGATATTATAAACAAATTAGAACAATGTAGGATGGTTTACCTCTCAGACCTGTGGAGGGGGAAGGAATTTGTGACCAAAGAAGAACTAGAGGTCATCATTAATCACAAAATAGATAAGTTTGACTATATCAAGTTGAAAAGTTTTTGTACAAACAAAATGAATGCAGACAAGATTAGAAGGGTAGCAGTAAACTGGGAAAATATTTTTACATCCAAAGGTTCTGATAAAGGCCTCATTTCTAAAATATATAGAGAATTGACTCAAATATATAAGAATTCAAGCCATTCTCCAATTGACAAATGGTCAAAAGATATGAACAATTTTCAGACGAAGAAATTGAAACTATTTCCGGTCACATGAAAAGGTGCTCCAAGTCACTATTGATCAGAGAAATGCAAATTAAGACAACTCTGAGATACCACTACACACCTGTCAGATTGGCTAAAATGACAGGAAATGATAATGATAGCTGTTGGAGGGGATGTGGGAAAACTGGGACACTGATACATTGTTGGTGGAACTGTGAACGGATCCAACCATTCTGGAGAGCAATTTGGAGCTATGCTCAAAGAGTTATCAAACAGTGCATACCCTTTGACCCAGCAGTGTTTCTACTGGGCCTATATCCCAAAGAGATTTTTAAGGAGGGAAAGGGACCCACATGTGCAAAAATGTTTGTGGCAGCCCTTTTTGTAGTGGCAAGAAACTGGAAATTGAAAAGATGCCCATCAATTGGAGAATGGCTGAATAAATTATGGTATATGAATGTTATGGAATATTATTGTTCTGTAAGAAATGACCAACAGGAGGATTTCAGAGAGGATTGGAGAGACTTGCATGAACTGATGCTGAGTGAAATCAGCAGAACCAGGAGAACATTATACACAGCAACAAGACTATACGATGATCAATTTTGATGGACATGGTTCTCTTCAACAATGATGTGATTCAAACCAGTTGTGCTGCGATGAAGATAGTCATATACATCCAGAGAGAGGCCTGTGGGAACTGAGAGTGAACCACAACACAGCATTTTAACGCTTTCTGTGAATATTTCCATGCATTCTGTTTTCCTTCTTAGGTTGTTTTTTTTCTTCTTCTCTTTCTAGATCTGATGTTTCTGGTGCAGTAAGATAACTGTATAGATATGTATACATGTATTGTATTTTTCATATAATTTATCCTATTTAGCATGTATTAGATTACCTGTCATCTAGGGGTGGGGGACGGGGGGAGGGAAAGGAAAAGCTTGGGAAAAAAAAAGTTTTTTTTGCAAAGGTCAATGTTGAAAGGTCACTCATATGTTTTGCAAATAAAAAGCTTTATTAAAAAAAAAAAAAAAAAAAGTCTGGATGACTAGTGATGACTTGAGATGCAGTGGATAATCTTGGCATCTTCAATATCTGACCAAATGTTCCATGGTGTCTGTATCAGCTGTCTTCATGCTATTAGAGCAAATTAGAGCAAATGCCCATTCTGCCATTACTAGTTTTCACATGCTTGGGGTAGACACCCTCCAGTTCACCAAGGGGTTTATGGTCTATTGCTTCCCCTCAACCTGGTTTAGTCTGTCTGCCAAGACAGTTTACCAAGGTGGGGCTACTGGGAATGCTTGAAGCCACAGGTGAGAGTTGAGTGCCAGGTGGACATCAAATATGAATGAGCAGCTTTGAAAATGGTTCAATAGGCCTCACAGCAGAGGTGCTAGTCCTTTTTTAACACCCATACACCATACATATTCTATTCTATCATTAATTGCCAAAATTTTTCAAAGAATAATGAAAAACAAGAGGTTTAAGAAGAGGTGAAAGGGTCATAGTTAGAAACTGGAGCAAAAGACAGCTTCATACTGGCAATTTCAAAGAATATCTGAAATATATACCATTGGTTCCAAACTCCAGATACTATCCTTTAATAATAGCCATATCTTACTAAAATGAGCAAGTTGGAAAAACTGGAAACCAGAGTTCCCAGATGATTTTAGTACTCTTTTTGCTGTTATTGCCCTTTTCTTTTCATAGAGGACCAATGACATTCGGAGGATGATATCTTGACCTGTAAGTGAATTGGATGTTTCTGGGAATTTTCCATTTTAGGATTTGTTTATGGAGGTGACTGGATTCTCTCTAGCATTCTTATTACTCTTTTCTGGAAGTCACCTCATTAGTGAAAAAACTAGGATATACATTTTAGTAGGTAGAATTATCCACCTTTTGGTATTTTCTAGGTGGTATCTGAATAATCTATTCAGAGTGGCAATTTTTTTTTTTTACTGAAATCCCTGAGAGACAGAACACAGACATCACAGACACAAAATGCTTCTGAATTTACCTAAATAGAAACAGTTAATTTCATAAAATATTTACTATTTTAAAATATCTTGCCATCATGGGCAGATCTTGAAATATTTTCAATTAATTTTATCATGGTAACTGGCTTCAACAAATACTTGTTTCTTTCCCTTTGTTTAGTCTCATTTACTTCTTTGCTAGTGGTATTATTATTTCCATTTTAATGGATTTTAAACACACAATTATACTGTTTTTCTTTTTGCTATAAGTACCTCAGATGCTCACAGTGATTTTAAGAGTTTTCGACTCTTAGACTAAATTCTAAAAGCATCATAAGTCCACTCTACACCCCCTGGTGGCTCCTAATAGCTTTAAAATGGATTTCTGACTGCTATTTCTAGAGCTCAAATTATTTTTTTCAGAATCATGTGTGTGTGTGTGTGTGTGTGTGTGTTTCTTCTGGAATTCAGTTCCACAAACATTGAACATACAAAATGATGAGGGAATGAGGATAGAGCAACAAATAGTCCTTGCTTACATTTTCCTTGGGAATACAATATATAAACAGAAAAGAAACTAACAGATAAGTACAGCAGAGAGAGAAAGTATGGGGAAGAATAAGCCACAGGAAAGATTCCTGCAAGAAATAGCAGCATTTGAAGAGGGAGAGGTTAAGGAAAGGGTACATTTTAGGCCTAGAAGAGGGCTTGTGTGAAGGGAAAAGATACAAGAAATGAATTTAGAGTCTAGGAAATGGCAAGTAGGCCAGTTCAGCTAGAACAAAGAGGGTGTGGAGGGAAATACCTAAAATGTAAAATTAGATTATTTTTCATGTATAGGTTGAAATAGGGGTCTTCTTAGATCTTTCCCAAATAATAAATTTTCTTCTGTTTTAAGTATGGAAAGGTAATCTAAAACCCAATTGTGGAGGGTTTTATGTGTCAAAATAAGAAGTTTGTATGAAGAGTCTTTTTTTTCCTATTATTTTTTTAAAATTTTAAAAGTTTTTTTTAAAAACACATACATAGATAATTTTCAACATTCACTCTTTCAAAATCTTGTGTTCCAATTATTTTTCCTCCTTACTTCCATCTACTCCCCTATACAGTAAATAATCTGATATATGTTAAACATGTACAATTATATACATATTTTCATAATTATCATGCTGCACAAGAAAAATCAGATTAAAAAGGAAAAAAAAATGAGAAATAAAATGTAAATAAACAACAACAAAAAAAGTGAAAATACTATGTTGTGGTCTATACTTAGTTCCTACAGTCCTCTCTCTGGGTGCAGATGGCTCTCTCCATCACAAGACCATTGGAATTGGACTTAATCACTTTGCTAGTGAAAAGAACCATTTCATTCAGAAATGATTATTTTATAATCTTATTGCTACTGTGTACAATGTTCTCTTGGTTCTACTCACTTCCCTTAGCATCAGTTCATCTAAGGCTCCCCAGGCCTTTCTGAAATCATCCTGCTGATCATTTATACAGAACAATAATATTCCATAACATTCATATACCATAATTTATTCAGCCATTCTTCAACTGATGGGCATCCACTCAATTTCCAATTCCTTACAAAAAGGAATGATATTGGCCTATTCTTAATTTAGAGTCGATGGATGGATTTCAGGACATTTTATTTAGTCTTCAAAAAGGTGACTAAGTTGATTTAGTATCTGGGGTCTTTATGCTCTGAAACATCTATCAGTCTCTATGAATATCTCACACTGACACACCCTTCTACAAATGCCAGTGTCTTTCTCCCAACGGTGAATCCTCCACACAACTTCCATTTTAGGGAGGGGCCCTGGGCCCAGCATCCTTAATTCTCCTATTAATTTTTCTTCTTACTTTCTTGACTTTGCCACCATTCTCTTTTTCAGTTCCTCTTGTGTGTTGTCTTTCCCTTTTAAAATATAAACTCCTTGAGGACAGGAACTGTATTTCTTTTTTGCTTGTATTTATATCCCCAGTGCTTAGAATAGTGCCTGGTGCATAGCAATTATTTAATAAATAGTTGTTGTTTTATCTTGTCTTAAGGGAGTCTGTGAATGGAAGGGGAAAAATACATATTTGTTCTAATCAAATTGATTTCCTTTGTAAGTCTAATTTTATCTTGTGCATTTAAAGGTATTTTTCTGAGAAAAAGTCCATAGACTTTACCACATTTATAATGGGGTCCCAAAAGGTTAAGAATTTCTGACCTATAGATTATAATAGGAAATGATTTAAGATTTTTTCATATCAGATTCTACTTTAAGAATGGAAGGAGAACCAACCATATATACTTTATCAAGTCAGGATTGTTGCTAGGCAAGAGAAAGATGATAACCTTGCCCTCAGACTTGGTATTTGTTCTTATGCCTTTCTCCCTCTAATTTACTTGCATGGAAGACCAAAAGAATTTTAAGAGTGAAAAACTGAGGAGGATGGGATCCATCATACTTTTGACCATTTAGGAAAGGATATACTTCAACTAAAGACTCCAGATGAATCAAGAACCCAGATTTCACAGCCTCACATCCATTGGAGCTGGGTCCCATGGGAGCCAGCAGCAATCATGGGACTGCTTTGATACCATTAGGCAGCTGTCAAGTGAGACCAGTAAAGCAAAATATCCACCAGAAACCATATGCCAAATCTACCAGCCAAAAAGAGATTGTGCACCCATTGAAGACTATATATATATATATATATATATATATATATATATATATATATACACACATATATGGCAGAGAAGATATATCAGGCAGAGACCAGTGTGGAGCAAACCTGGGGGGGAGGGGTAGCATGATAATATCATCAGAATACAACTGTGATCCTACAGTCCTAAGTGTAAACCACCTCTCCATATCTGTAAATATGTTCCTTGTAAATGTCTACATTTCCTACTGATGGTGCAGTGTTTTTGGAAGAGTCTGTGACAACTTTATGGGTAAAATATTCTACTGTTTGGCACCTTAGTTTCTTAAAGGATACCCTATTTTGATGAAAATCCTTTGCCCAGAACTGTGTCCTCTGTATGACTAGAGAAAATAAGCAAATTGGTGGACCTTTGTGAGATATACTCTTGAAAAGATATTGAATTGCAAAACACTTAGGACTTCAGATAGACTTGTTTGAGGAAACCATAGTAAAAACTAAGGTGCTGCCAAATATCATAGCAAGATCATTTTGGCATAGATTAAAGAGACAAGAGCCTGGGATTAGAGAATAGATAGGAAACATGAAGCTACTGATATAGTCAAGGTGAGAGGTACTAAGGATTTGATCTTGGTTAGATGAATGGAGAGGAAATGAATGTAAAAGGCATGAATGGAGAATCAAGAAGATTTAGGGATAATCATATCTTCAAATGGTCTCAGTGTTTCCTCTCTACTTTTTTCCTTTCAAACAACAGCAATTAGGGATGCCTCTTTTTGGAATATCCATTTTCTATTGCACTATACTGGGAATTTTCCATTTGTAATTCCTTGAGATAAGATAAATGAATACACGCAAGCATATGAGCACACATGCACACACACATACAAAAACAGACATTACTATTGGATATTAAAATACATGGGGCATTATAAGTGAGGACTATTGATCATCTTTTTATCCTCTGCCAATTTTTGTTGGATTTTGTTCTTTGCAAAGCACTTATAGTGGTTAGTTTTGGATTTCCTTATTTCCATGAATCACTTTCAAAGCAAAGATTATTGCAAAGTTTTCTTAGAAAATCTTTGCTTTGCCAGACTATTTTTTTTGAATTTGGGATCTCTTCCCTCTCAAAAAAAATAATTATAGAATCATAGATCTAGAGTTGAAAGGATTTTTTTAGGGTTATATAGTATAAGCCCTCAGGAAACTGAGACCCATTAATGTCACAAAAGAATAAATATTGGCAGCAAGATTTGAACATAGCTACTCTGATTCCAGGAGACAGGTGACACAATGAGCCCTGAGTCTAAAATAAGAAAGACCTGAGTTCAAATTCAGATTTCCAAATTTTTGCTTCTTCTTTTTTAATATCATGACAAATTTGTTTCCATATTGATTACATCAATAATGATTTATTTGTTAAGGAATGATAAGAAGGAATAAATCCTAGTGCCTTTTCCACAAAGCATGGAGTGTATTTTGACTGTTTTCCTCCATTTAACTTTTCCTTTTAAGCAAATGTTGCTCACACGTTTACATTTTTCTTTGCCATAGTGGATAGAGCACTGGACCTGGAGTCAGGAAAATCTGAATTCAAATAGGGCCTTAAACACTTATTTATTAGTAGTGTGACTGAGCAAGTCACTTAACCTTGTTTTCCTCAGTCAGACACAATCACTGTCTTTACCTTTCCTCTGACTCTTCTTTTTCTCCCTCTCTCATCTGAAGGACTTGGTCATGTATGCTTACATAAAGAGGAATCTAAGGCAAAGCATCCTATTCTTAAGATACAGTTGCAGTTGTGGTGATGCTGTTTATAGATTCTTTAAAATCCTGGGGTCACAGGTTTAGAACTGTCAAGGACCGTAGAATACATTTAATCCAACTATTCACTTTTACAAATGAGGATACTGTGGTCCAAGGAGGTTGTGACTCACCTGGAATCACATAGGTAGTTTGATTACAAAACTTTTCATTCCCACTGCATCTTGCTGACTGGATGAATGTTGTTATACAAAATCCATTTTTTTTACATGTCTGATTAAAATCCCTTTAGTATCATCTGTACTCTGCATTTCACTGATTATTATTTGTTTGGAAAATTTTTATGCTATACATTTTTTGAACTTTTCTCTTTTTTAACCTTGTTCCTTCATTAAAAGATGTATCTGAGTTCTCTTACTATTGGACTATCCTGAATTATCAGCAATTTTGCTCTAAAATCTCTGGCAATCATAATGAGGATTTATCTGTAACTTGCATAGTAGAGCTAGGAAGAACCATAGCAACCCCCAATGAGTTCTTTGTGATATACATGATTAGGACATACCACAGGAATTAATAATTCTTAGGACACTCTTCTAAATTGTTACCACATTGTTCTTGCAAGGAAGTTGCTTCATTTATGTACACAACAGAACAAAGAGAACTGCCTTCTGAGTAGGCATTTCTTAAGAAAGACACCCCCACTTCCCTTCCCCCCCAAACCTCCACAAAACCCCACAAAGGACTTATCCTATTTAACATGCATTTTGGGGTTGGGGATTAAGGAACAAAATATAGAATCATTTAACTCATTACACTTGGTTTCCCAAGACCACTGCTCCCCATTTTCTATAGCATTTGAAAGTTTAATACATTCAAAAGATTAATCTTTTTAAAATATATCATAGATTTAAAATATCTTTCCTTAAGTTAACAAACTTTTAAACAGATTTAATAAACATAGTCCAAAAGTATTCTTCAAGCACAGGCTGTATAATATGGAAGAAATTTTCTTTCACAGCTCCCAATATTTAACTGGAACTTACAAGATATTGCTAGAAGGATAGCTTTTAATAGGTCGAGGCTGGAATAGCCAAAGTATATTAAGGTGGACTGCTGTATGCTTCGATTCTAGGAGAATCCCTGAAAGGCTCAGCGCTGTTTTTTCGAGCAGGAGGGGCTGGGCGGGCAGCTATACATGATTGAGGTCATGCGCATCCAGCCAATTTGTAAGACGATCCCTCCTGCACTAAGCTGTCGGCAGTCCTTAGCATAGGGGCACACTCAGGCATTCCTGTCAAGTCATCTTGTGAAAGGCTGCCTGCTTCCAGCTTGGCTGGAAAGCGGAACCTTAATAAAACTCACTGAGGTCGAAGGGAAAATAGCAGTTCGGCTGCAGATAGGGTAGAGGCAAGGGGCTAGAATGTGTACATGCTGCTGACTACAACAGACTGCGTGCCGAACTGTTACACAGAAAGGAAACAATAAATCTCCGCTACTATGCAATAAATATCTCAACTTTAAACGAAGGGAACTATCATTCCAGTGAAATAAATTTTTAAAAGTTTTTTTAGCTAAAGCTACCAAATGAATCTTTTTCTAAGATTCTTCTAGGGCTGACTTTAAAACACACACACACACACACACACACACACACACACACACACACACATATAATATATATATATATTTATGTGCAATAAAAAAATACTGATTAAAAGGACGAAGGAAGAAGTGACAGGGGAATAGGTTAAAAAAAAAAAAAAAGTTGTACAGAGGCAGACAAGGAAGGTTCTGATACCATGACAGTTTTCCTTTCCTTTGCTTTCTTGGCTGCTATTCTAACTCATATAGAGTGCAGTAATCAAAGGCGAAGCCCGGACAACAGCGGGCGAAGATACAATCGGATTCAGCACGGACAGTGCGCCTACACCTTCATTCTGCCTGAACAGGACAGCAACTGCCGAGAAAGCACCACGGACCAGTACAGCACCAACGCGCTGCAGAGAGATGCTCCTCTCATGGAACCGGATTTCTCTTCCCAGAAACTGCAACATCTGGAACATGTGATGGAAAACTATACTCAGTGGCTGCAAAAAGTAAGTGCTTGCTTTCAGTTTCTCATTGTACTCCAGTCCTTTATACATGCTTGCCCTGCAGATAAGTTACAGTTTGCTCAGCGTGGCGGGGAATAAGGGAAGAAGGGGGGTGGGGATGAGGGGAGGTGGGAAGGGAACATTTGTTTACATGTTGCTTGGGGAAAGACAGTCGCACAAGTAACTGCAGGGCAGCTTTCTATGTGGGACTTCCTCAGCAGGGAAACCAGACTGTTCCAGCTTGTCCTGCCTGGCCAAGGAAAGGGGTGAGGGTTTGTTATAGATCTCGGAGTTGGAAAATTTGCAGAGATTTTAGCCCAGGTGTGCCGGGGAACCCTTGGACCTGTCAATGATGGCACAAGTTTGAAAATCTGCTTCTCATTTAAGACTTCGGAATATATGTCACTAAAACATGCCTCCATGTTCTGACTGTCAGCACCTAAATTGAAAAGCAGTAACTCCTAAGAAGTTTTTGATGTTGCTGTTATTTTTTCGGGGAGAGTGAGGAATGATTACAACCTTTTCTTCTTTTGAAGGAGGAAATTTGAAAGCTGAAAATCAAATACACTTTACATCAGTTCTCTTTAAATACCTGTAAGGAAAAGTGTCATCAATTAACTTTTGACTTTTGACTAAATAAATATAAAGTAAGAATGTTTATAAAGTGTATTATAATGGATAGTGAAATTAGTGAAAATTGCAAATGTCTAATTTCTAGAAATAATCCTGAAGGTAATATAAGCATTTCTGTTCTATAATAATTCTAATTTTGAGGAAACAGTAGGAGCAGAGGTTTTAAGAGTAACCCATTAGGAGTGGGTTAACTGCTCCTATTTTGAATGGAAAGTGGAGAAGCTATTGGTTGTTAACTTAGCAGTGCACCTGCAGAGGATAGAATGTAGTGTCTATCAGTTTTTCAATCCTGGAGTAATGATACTCTACTCCCTACTCCTCTTTCCCTTCCCACTTCCCCCAAACTACTAGGTCTACTTGTAATGAGAAAGATTACAGAGATTTGGAGAATACAATAACTTCTGTTGGCACAGATTCTAAGTGAAATTATTCTAGCTTCTATGTCTAGTTCTAGATATAGAAGGTTGGCTATTTGTGGGTCTTAACTAAGGATGCCTCTACAAATAGAATTATTTCAATATCTTATGATATGGTTTTCCTTGTGTGGTTGAAAAAGATTTTTATTGAATGTGTGAAACTGGATATATCACTTTCTCCAGAATTTCTCCAGTGTTTTAACTGTCAGGAGATTGTGTTCCTGAATCTTGGGCATTCCACATCACAGTAGTTATGTCATCACTTAGAAAACAGAGATCAGAATGCAAGCAAATTTCTCAGGCCGTGATACCAAGTTAGCATTTCAAAAAGTGTGAATAGAAAAGTGATAGAAAAGGCAAAATGTTAGTCCTGTGCGTGTGTGTCCATGTGTGTGTGGTCACACTTATTGAGTAAACTGCCTTTTCCATCATGCCTTTGAGGTTTGTTGTTCTTCTTTTGTCCACTAGGGACTGAACTAAGATCACTATTACTGTTCTTAGTATGTTTAAAAAAAAAAAAAAAGCTTAAAGTAGGAGACTTAGGATTTTAAAGTCTGGAATTGGTAACTAGTTCTCATACTTTACAAGTACAAATCAGCAGGCCAGAGGTAAAAAAGTTCATGAGCAAAGACAGTGGTTACCTAAACTATTCATCAATAGTCCTTCATATAAATACCAAGCAAAATCTCACACACAGATTTAAGAGAGAATCAGTGATGAATCTTCTCTATTTATTTATCTCCTGGTTCAAGAGGGAATCCCAAAGTAGGCAAATGAGTTTGACTCGTATATTACCCTCTGCATATTCTTCTATTAGAATTGGTTACTGCAAAAGTAAACAATTGTTACCTATTCTTAAAAAAAAAAAAAGCTTATTTTTTGTTTGTGATATTTGAACCATAGGTGGGCTATAAAAAGTATGGGGTATGAAGATATAAACATAGTAAGTTATATTTTGGGACCTGTGCAGTTAATAACAGGAAGGATTACTATTAGTAGACCACAGGCCAATGATTCAAATTCCACAAATGTTTCTTTTCAAAAAATGTGTTTTGCTTTCTGTTCCTTTGAAATAGGAAAAGTGGTGATTATATGAGAAAACAGAATATCAAAATTTACTTGTGGAAAACTGTTTTTCATCATAGTATGTTATAAATATGTGGACAATCTAAGTATCAGCATGTGAACTTTGTATATACTACTAATTCAAATGACATTAAATTTATTCTATTTAATAATTGATCAAGTCTCCATTTTTACCATCTTTTTCAAATATTAGGTAGAATTTTGAGGAATGATCCATATGAATCTTCTCTTTTAAACTTGAATTTATTAAAAATAAAAATGAAACATATGTGTGTATTCACCTTTAATTCATTTAAATCAAACCGGATATTTATTAAAAATATTCTCACGCTGACTCTAGCAGTTTTTCTTGAGTATGGTGGGATGAAATTTATATCTCTCTTTTCAGTATTAACTTAATTGAATGGAGAATCAAGCAATCATCTAAATGGATCCACTAGACCCTCGGAAGAAAAAAAAATTGCTTAACTCCAGGGAACTAGAAAATTTCCCTCAAAATGGTCTTTTCTTCATTTAAAGTTTATCATTATCAAATCTTCATTTAAAGTTATCACATTTCATGTGATAAGTTTGTAGTAATAATTAAAGTGGAAATATTTTTATAAGACATGTAGTATGATCATTATTTTAATTATTCATATTTTATTCATAGTAATTCCATTTTAACATCAAAAATGAATGAATATCCATGAATTTGATGGAGCATGTTGTCCCAACTCCATATCTATCAGTAAAATTGGCAATTGCAAATGGCAATTTTTGGATAAATGAATATTATTTTATATTATTGTACATTAAAATCACCACAGTTGTAGAAAAAGGTCATATTCTTTCCTCTTACATGTGCTTTAGTGAGGACTACAACTATGTCATAATTTCAACTACTTAAGTTGTTCAGCAACGTGATTTAAGTGATATAATCAGCTGAGGTATAAATGGAAGATGGTGATATAAAAACAAAATATAAATTTTTTACATGATATGACTACTTATAAAGCTCTCTAGCTATATGACATCATAAAATATTTGGCTATATAATCCATTTCTGTGTTTCATTAGTATTTGGTTGTATGAATGTGCAAGCTGTCACCACTTGATTCCAGTAATTCACATTGTATTATTCAGTAATAGCTTTTCCAGTGTTCTTAAAACATACTATTTTAAGAGAGTGAACCATTATTAATATTGATACTCATTTTTGTGGATCATCATATATTGTTTGCATCCACACCAGTTTTCCTACTTTATGCATATATGGGAAAAGATGGATTGAAGGAAGGAAAGGGCTATCAGTTGAGCCAATTCAAAAACTAAGTAGGATTTCTATGGGCATTATTATGTTTACTTCTTGATATTTCTTCAAGAAGTAGCCACTTTGCCACACTAAGTATTTTTTCTACACTGTTATAAGATAAGTAGTAGAATTACCTGCATTTGACACAATGGGAAAAAAAAAAAAAGGAAAACAACCAACCTGAGACAGAAGTGTGAACAAGATTGCATAAGGTCACACACAAGGTGAATGACTCTTCTGTAAAGAGAATCCAGGTTTTATTTTTTCCTAATAGAGAGTTCTAATCATGGTCATTGTCAAGTAGCAGCAGTTAGGGAAGGACTACTGAGGCTTGGACTGGAAACACTAAATATTCCAGATGCTGTCTTTTCTACTTTGTGCTTTCTCTGATGAGGCACTAAATTGAAGTAGCATCTAGTTGACTTCTCTATAGCTATCTTGTAATTAAATTAAAAAATATATTTCTCTGGAATTCAAAATGCATCAAGAATCTATGGATTCCTTCTTATTTACTTTTTAAATATCAAAATGAAAAAGATTTTTTCATTCTAGAACTGGAGTTCTTAACTTTTTTGTGTGTGTGTGTTGTGAATCCGTTTGACATCTGGCAAAACTTATAAAGTCTTTCTAAGAATCACATTTTCAAATGAATAAAATAAAGAAAATTACAAAGGAAACCCAAGATTACTGGACATATCTATATCTATATCTATAGATATGGATACATATGTATATAATTTTTCCATTCAAGTTGACAGACCCTCAGAAAGCTCTCTGTGGCTATCTCCTATTCATTCAAGGTTAAGAATCCTCGATCTAGAATCTTCAGGATTGAATAAAGTTTGTTTGTTTTTTTAATAAAATCCCTTAACAAAAGGTTTCATTTGGGTTAAATTTGACATTTTCCCAAGAAAAAATCAATTTCCATTTGCTGCTTGGGAGCCACCAGGTTTTAACTGCCACAAATGTACATATTCCCTTTTAAAAATTTGCAAACTGATGATCATCAGTTAACAGTCTTGTCTTGAATGTCCTTTAGTAAAAACAAAATAAAACAAACAAACAAAAGATTTCACAGAAGTTCTGAATTATATGTCTCTCTTAACATTCTTTGTGATATCACAGGCCACTCAATCTGTGAAAAATAATTGTTTCCTTTCAACAGAGGAAAACCTTTGTAGTGCTGAACCTGAAGAAACAAGATGCATGCTCTCATTCTAATAGCAATAATACACGATTTTTAAAAATCTAAATACTTTTATATCTATCTCTAACTCTTTTGGTATCTTTTATCTGAAAGTAATAACTGTCATGTTTATTTTATTCAACAACTACTTTTTGTGCATGTTTTGTGCACCCAATAAGATTACAAATTCCTTGTAGGGAAAATTTAATCCTTTTCTATATAAGGGACTGCAATTCCTACTTTCCCCTTAGCCCTATCTAGAACAGTGCCAAATGCTCAAAAATAATTTGGATTTATAGTTATCTAATGATTTGGGATTTTAAATCATTTTAATTTAATACATTAAAATACTCTTAATAAAAAAAAACTTATTAAGTGCTTTTGGAAAACCACATGGCTGAATAGAAACAATACTCACAATAGAATTAGGAATCTGGATTCACATGCCAACTTCATCTTTAGACTGGTCTTTGACATTGCAATTTTTGCTTTGGATGCATGGAAACAGTGCATGTGATGGTTATCTCGATCAAATACATATAGAGGATAAATTTAAAATTCTGAGAGGTACATCCATTGAACAGTGTGGCACAAGGAAGGAGAAAAGAATAAGCATTTGCTGACTATGTGCCAGGCATTGTGCTAAGTGCTTTATGAATTTTATTTCATTTGTTCCTCACAATAACCTTTCAAGATAAGTGCTGTTATTAAACCATTAAACAATGGAGGAAACTGAAGCAGACCAAGATTAAATTACTTACCCAGGATTGTAGACTAGTCAGCATTTGAGGTGAAATTTAAACTGAAGACTTCATACTCTAGGACCAGTGCTTTATTCACTATGCCACCAAGCTTTGGAAAGAGTGTTGGATTAGGCGTTAGAGAAACTGGGTGCAAATCCTGATATTGCTACTCATTTACCTGTGTTATTTTTGGTAAATTACTTAAACTTTGAACTTTAGTTTTCTGATCTGTAAGAATCAGGGAATTGGACTTTAACTAACTAACATCTCAGTTCTCTATCTATTAACTTAATTCATGTAGAACATTAGTAACTTTTGCTACTCAGATTGGTTGTTTTATCTTCAATTTAACTTCCTAACTGGAAAAGATGTTTCAAAGATATTTGTAGATATGTATTCTCTTTTTTCTGCATTTTTTGAGTTTGTGACATTCAAATTTAATCATGCTTTAAAATGTGAAGCATGTACACCAAAGCATTTATGTTCAAAGTTCCTTACATAATAAAATCCAATAAAATTATCTAATGGTGGGGAGGTATAAAATGGTCATTTGAAGAGATGTATTGCCCAAGAATTATCATTTGAATCCAAATAGTTCATTCATATTAATAGTTCACTATAAAGCATTTAAAAGTTTTAACTAATGATTGTTTTAAAAGAAAGTAAATAGAAAAGTATTAGCAACTATATTGTTCCTCAGGGAATCCAGGTATGTGGAAAATTGGGCAAGTAGTGTTCTTATAAGGCTTCATGGCTTATGTATGGAATGATGCCCTTCCAACTCCCTCCATATTATCTCCAATGATTTCAGAACTCAAGGTGATTGCTCCCATTCAGGTTTAGCATACTAGGATTTGACATTCATATACATTGATCAAGCATTAACTCAAAATACAAACATAGTCCTGAATAATTAGAGCAATGAACAGGAAAAACTGAGACACACACTGTTCCCTTCCCTTTTTCCTAAGGAGAACCATGTAATTTGTCAAAAAGTCAGTCTTTTATCTTCCATCTACTTTCTATAGTTACAAAAAAGCATAGAGTAATATTGATTGTGCTTTTTATGCATCTTTTTTATGTATCTTTAGAAAATAGTCTCACTTGAAAATATTGGAAAAATCCATGTTTGGTTATCCATCTAAAACATAGTTTTCTATTTATTCTCTGATATGTCACATGTACTTGGAACTTTGTTTTGCTCTTGGCTGTTTCTTTTCAATACAAGAAAACTTAGTCTTTTCCTGGTTATGTCCTTTGCTTAGAAGCTCACCCTAATTACCATCTGAGTCATTCTTTCCTTTTGTTCCAATACAAGATTATCTTTTGCACCGAAGATTGAAAGCTCTGAACTCTCTCTTTCTCTGTCTGCCTGTTTCAGAAAGTGAATGGGTGGGTGAGGACCTGTGGTGTTTAGGTCTCTATACAAAAATATACAAAAGATAGAAGCCTCTACTTTATAGGAGATGAAATTCAAAAGAAATGAGAGATAGCTGATTAGGATCATTTTATAGTTGGAGGCTTTTGGAAAGTATAAATCTTGGTTGAAAGTGTTCACTATGTTCTAATTTTCATATTTTTGAACTTCAAGATTTGCAGCGGGGGTAGTAGGAGGGAGAAGAATTTAGTCAATCTTAGGTATTAAACATCTGTTTTTCCATTCATTGCCCTGCACAATCTGGAAAGATTCTTTGATGAAGTAGTATTTTTGTGGTGTATTTGGTGTGATAACCAGAAATGAAAGTATCATCTGTGCATACAGATGCAATTCATTATAGGTAGTAATTCTACCATTTCATTTCAAATGAACTTAACATTTCAAAGGTACTTAAATTTTTATAGTAATACCATAGAATCAAATGTGAAAAAAAAAAGATGAAGCAGAATCAGAATATGAATATTCTAGTGCTGGGGCTGTCACTGTTTCTGTGTCCATGATTTCCATTGCATATGACATCAAAAATTCACTAGATATCTCTTTTGACATTCATTTTTGTCAACCTTGCAATCTGAATAAAAATAACACTTTAATGAACTTTGTCAACTTCATGGCATTGTGGAAATAAAATCATTAAGGCATAAGAGGAAGCCTTTGAAAAGGAAAAGTGTAATTTATCACTGATAGGCATTATTAAAGAGGCATTGTGACATAATATTGGAAGAGTTGGTCTTGGAGTAAGAAATATTTTCATTCAACTCTAACACATACTGGCTATTTGATACTGGGCAACATCACTTAACCTTTTCATGTCTCAGACAACTCTCTAAGGACATATGCCCATCTGTATTGGAAGAGGATTCCCCCCCCCCTTCCTCATTTGATGTTCCCTAAACTAGTGACATCACAGATCCAAACCATAGCTAAAAGTCATCATTGTTATTTTCATTATTACTAGAAAATCTGGTGCAGTCACCTCATTTCTAAAGAGGAAGTAATCAATTGGGAAAAACAAAGATTTAAGAGTAGTGATATTATATTACATCTGTCTAAAAAATCTTATATTAGCAGTGCATGTTATAGATTTGATCTGAAGAATTAAATTAGTTCTTAAGACTCTGCAAACTTCTAATGTTAATTGACATCAAGATATATCAGTTGTAGTATTCTGTTAAATATGTGTATGTATATATCAACAATTTTAAGAGCTACATATTTTTTAGTTTACATTTCTATCTTACCTTAGATGTAGTCAAGAAAACTTTTGGTAGATGTAAAATTTAGTTGAAATGCATAAATTCAATAGGACACTATTGTTTACTCTTAAGGATTTATCAACTGATTACCTAATTTATCCAGTTTATAAACTGCCAAGGTCCTTTGAATCATCTTTTTTTTTTTTTTTTTTTTTCTATTTAAATCACTGCCTTCTCCTCTGAAATACTGCTCATGGATGTTTCTGCCAAGGCTATGTGATAAACATAGTTGATAAAATGCTGGATTTCTAATACAGAAGATGAAGTTATATGCTCTCTCTGAACACTTATTTGCTATTATGGGAATTTTATTTCCTATGGGCACAACACTTAACTTCTGAATCTCAGTTTCTTAATTTATAAAATATAAATGATAATATCAGAATTTTCTACCTTATAAAATTATAAGACCCAAAGGAGATTATATATGTAATTATTCCACTTTAAAGTGAAAACTTTGCTGTGTTATGTAATTTTCGATTGAAAAGATTCTGATAGAGTGAATAGTATTGAGCCTAAAGTCAGAAAGTTCACTTGAGTTCAAATGTACTCATAATACTAGTGGTCTGACCACAAACAACTTTATAACATATATAGCAACTTGTACATACCTCAGAAAACTCAATAGCACTTTCATAGATGGGCTGGAAGGAGTTATTCATTCTTAAGAAAATAGGTGAATGATATTTCTATAATGCTTTGCAAAGTTCTTTATCTCATTGTTTCATTTATGCATCAAAAAACCCCCAAAACCCAACACCTTGTGAAGTCTGTGCATAGGTATCCCCATTTTGCAAATGAAAAAACTGAGGTACAAAAAAATTGCCTGTATTCACACAACTAATAAATGTCAGAGGTGGGATTTGAACCCAAATTTTGTTTTATTTTGTTTTCCTGACTTTGAGGCTAACATTACTTCTCATTACTAAACAATTAATCTTTTAAGCCCTGTCCTATATTTTATCCAGTTCACGTTAATCTTACTTTCACAATAGATGTGAAAGTAATCTTCACATCTTCAAGCCAGCATCCACTTGTGATATACTTCCATCTCCTCCACATTGCCCAAAAAATATGCTTGGCTCATTTTGTGCTCATTAAGTGCTTGAGTTTTAAATAGTTTTGGTGCTTATCTATCATAAATATACTACTAGATATAACCTCTTTCTGCTTTTATCAAAACTTGAAAGGTGGCACATAGCCAGTATTAATTTTACTACTTTTCAGTTACTCTGTTTTGGTTTTAATTATTTTAAGCTTTATACAGGGAAAAATTATATCTGTTGGATAAATTGAATTGGAGGCAATGAATGTTATCTGCATAATCCAATCATATGTGATTTTCTTTGCTACAATTAACTGGAAAAATCATGATTTAACTGTATATATGAAAGTATAGAATGAACATTAGTGAATAGAAATGTGAATGTGTTAAAAATTACTATTGCCTTGAGAGTTGCCAAATTACCAAATTTGTTCTTATGCTCCTAATAATAACATTATACACACACAAATGTTTAATAGTTTTTAAAAGGTTTAGAAAGTGTTTGGCAAACATTATTTCATTCACTCCTTCCAATAAATCTGCATAGTCAGAGAATTAAAATTAACCTCATTCTAGAGGAAGAAGTTGAGGATCAGATAGTTTTAAGTAGAAGGACATATACCGAATAGGTAAGAGAAACAAGATCTTATTCCTTTAGATTTTCAGGGTTAGTTGTGTCCTATTCACTTATAAACACACACACACACACACACACACACATTGAACTCACATATTTTATTATCATAAAGGAAGATGCTGGGGTAGGGGTTGGGGGAGTGATGGGGCAGGCAAAGGATAAAAAGCAAGGGAGGAAAGGATGATTTCTTTCTCTGTAAAACAAAGGGATTGGAGTAAATAATTCCTAAATCCTTTCCAGTTTTAACATTTTATGATTCTATGATCTTCCTCTCCCAAGTGGGTGAATGATGAAGCAAAGTATCTGTGTTAGTCATTACTGTTTTAGGAAGTCATGTATCTGCTGCTGCTTTCCTGCCTGAGGTTGATCTGATGTCTGCCAGATAACTCACTAACCAAACAAAGCAAACATTTCTCTCTTGGTATCTCCAGAATGTCTTTTAAACAACTGCTTATGTCAGTTGTTATTCATCATTGTCTTTAATCTCCTGATGCAGTGAATCCATCAGATCCTCAATGAGTAGGAGGTCCTTTCTGGTTCCAGAGACCATTGGACTTAAACTCCTAATGTTCTCCTTCTAGCAGTTTAATGTCTTTTTTCTTCCTCCTTTTCCTTCCTCCTCTTTCTCTTCCTTCTTCCTCTTCCTCCTTTTCTTCCTCCTCTTCTTCCTCCTCCTCCTCTTTCTCTTTCTCCTCCTCTACCTTCTCTTTCTTTTCCTCTTCTTCTGTCTTCCCCTCCTCTTTCTTTTCCTTGTTCCTCTCTCTTAGAGAGCTTGGTGATACATTGGATAGAGTGCTAGAATAAGGAAGATATGAGTTCAAATCTAGCCTCACATATCTATTAGCCATGTATTCCTGGGCAAATCAATTAACCTCTGTCCACCTTAGTTTCCTCAACTGTAAAATACAGGTAATAATAATGCCTATGTCTCAGAGTTGTTTGAGGATGATGAGATAATATTTATATAACAGTACATTGTCTAGCACATAGTAGGTGTCTTAACAATACTTGTTTTTTTTCTTTTTGTTTCTCCTTCCTTACTTCCTCCTTCTTACTCCTCATCTTTTTTTCCTCTCTTCCTCTTTCTCTTCTCTCATCTCTCTCTTTCTCTATCTCCCTCCTCCTTCCTCTCCCCTTTTCCTCTCTCCTGTATCTTCTTCTCTGTCTGCTTGATTACTTACCAGCCTCTTCCACCATCTTTTTTCTCCCCACCCCAACCAATTAAACTTTCCTCCAAATGTTGTCTCAGCATCTTCTGAGAGAATTGACTCCCTCACTAAATTAAGTGTAACACCCTATGTGGTGTTTAGGATGGGAGAAGAATAGATATGTTCTCTTTCCTCTCCCACATGCCTGTTAACAGACCGTGGAATCACACGTCTTCAACCCCTTTCAGAGGCATCTCTTTAGAGGCACCATCACATGAAGTCACAGAGCTTAATTGAGTCTGCCTATTTTTCAAAAAAAATTCTGAAACACAAAGAAAGGCTTACAATTGCTCTACACAGGGTGAAACTGCTTACTCAAAAGATCTTCCGTTCTATTTAATGACCCCCTCTTGGATATCTGTGTATGCAACCCCTATTTGAAAAGCAAAGACACATTCTCCTGTTTAAAACATTATTTGCATGCACTTTCTCTTGTGGGTCATTCAGATAGCTGTAAAAATTAAGAGAATAGATTTTTTTCTCTCAAGGCAATGGAATCTTATCTCACTTCCTATTTTATTTATCATTGTCCCTTTTAATTAAAATGTTTCTGGTATTTTGTATAAAAGCCAAGAAAACAACTACTTGCAAGGCAAGTATGACAGTTACTTTTCTCTGCATGAACACAGTGGTTTCAAGGAAAGAAAGCACATGGTAAATGCCCTCCCAGACACTGTGTTAGGCATAGGACTCAGAACAAATGCAGCCTTTGCTCCTATTCTGCAAGAGCCTGCTTAAAGGAAAGATAACTAAGGGAGAGAGCTACAGAGAGATAGAGATACAGAGAGACAGGGAGAGAGAGGCAGAGACAGAGAGAGACAGAAACAGAGAGGGAGACAGAGAGAGACAAAGAGATA
>JAJPUD010011103.1:0-56580 GCA_023553655.1 Myrmecobius fasciatus | reverse complement strand
ATATATATATATATATATTTAACATTTTTCAAACTTTAAATCCATCAACAAATAATTATGAAGCACCTACTGATGGAGATCGGGAGACCAGTTGGTAGTTTGTAGCATGCATGTGATGAAATCACAATGGCATTCTCTTTGCCAAAATATACCTTTTATTCACATGAAAAGATCATGGACAAAATCCAAAAATGATTTTGTGATGTGCTTTTGGAAGAAACACGTTTTAATAGCTCAGAGAGAGGGGGTGGGATCTAGGGAGGGACAAGATGTGTAATGAGATCATTGAGGCTGTCTTAAATATGCTAGCAAGACAAGACTGTCTGGGAAAACTGACCTCCTTTGTATGCAATTATGATTGATAATTAGAACAGGATGGGCTCATTATAGCATTTCCTGACAATGGGAGAAAATTAGTTGGTTTAGAGTTCACATCACTAACATGTGCTACCTGTGGAGGTATAAGCACAAAGAATAAAACAATTTTTCTCCCAAGGAACTTACTTTCTACTGGAGGAGACAAGAAGCCCACTTTAACACTTCGTTCCAGACATTGTGCTCAACACTGGGAATTCAAATGCAAACAAAAACAAAGATAGCCTCTGCCCTCAAGGAGCTTATATTCAGAAAAGGTAGTTTAAAAGGTAGGGTGGTGGGGTGGTGAAGGCTCCCACATCAGAGCACTGGGACAAAGTATGGACAATTAGGAGTGAATCCAGAAGAGAAGTAAGCATGGCTGGCTTGGATGCTTCATCAAAGGGGAGGTTCCTGGAGCAACTCCAGTTATAGAAGGAGGTTTCAGGGGCAGCAAAAAGCACTGTCTGCTATTTGTTGGATCTTGAAAAAGCACTTGATGATGGATCATCCTACTGTCAGAACACACCTCCTGGATCATTTCTGACAGTGGTTCTCTGCCAGTTTGTACTTAGGTAAATTACACTCAGCACTTAGCAAGGTCAGGACTTCAATCCATTCTCCACACTGCCAAATAGATACATTTTCCTAAAGTACTGACAGAGCAGTTGCCTAATTCAGAGGGCATATGTAGCTTTATTCTTTACTGTATTCCTCAGCTTTTCTTTTCTTTGCTTTTAAAAAAAATCAATAGTATATTATTTTTCCAATTACATATAGAGTTTAACTTTTTTTTATTGGTAAGATTTTTAGTTTAAAATTTTTTTTATGCCACCTTCTCTTATCTCCCCCTCCCCATGGCTTTTACTTTCTATATTATTCTTAAGGCACTTATAAGTTTGATACAAAGTTGTGTGGAAGTTGGGAAGCATTCATTGATAAATTTTCAGCATGAGCATTTATTTACACTTCAGATATTGGTAAATGTTACACATCAGAGCTTGATTTATTGTTTCATTGATTGTTTGGAGTGAAGAAAGTGATGGAGAAAATGTTAATGATGTATATTAAACTGGAAAGTGTGCGGTACATAAATTTATTTTCCCAGTCAGCTGATTTACTAGCACACTCTTAATTTGATATGCCAGAGAGAGTTGTAGATCATAAGTGATCAGTCCTGGATCCTAGACTCAACTCTGACACCAAATCTGGGGAAATATAATCTTGGGTAAATTATTATCTAAGTCAGGAATTGGATTACATGATCTCTGAAATTGTTTCAAGCCAAATGATCTATGATTCTAGAATTCTACTGCCTACCAGTTTCCTGTAAGTTCCATGGGGGTAAAAATCATGCATTACATCACATTTTCATCCCTACAGTTTGTGACACAGTAACTTGTTACTACTAGGCACCCAATAAATGTTTCTTAAATGACTCCTAACTTTATGCCTGGATTCTGACTTCCCCCTTTTCTTGATTGCTACCTTCTGGATATGTCCCAAGTTAGCTTGAGTCTGGTCTTATAGTCAATAGTCAATAAGCATTTATTAAGCACATACTACATGCCAGGCATTGTGCTTAATACTGTAGAAAGAGAGGCAGAGACAGAGACAGACAGAGATAGAGAAGGAAAAAGAGAGGGAGAGAAAGAAAAGGAGGGAGGGAGGAAAGAAGGGAAGAAGGAAAGAATGAAGGAAGGAAAGAAGGGAAGAAGGAAAGAAGGAAGGAAGAAAGGAAGGAAGGAAGGGAAGGAGAGAGGGAGGGAGGAAGGAAGGAAGGAAGAAAGGAAGAAAGAAAGAACAGAAGAAAGGAAAAAAGGGAGAGAGGGAGGAAAGAAGTGGAGAAAAGAAAAAAAGACAATCCTACTCTCAAAAAGTTTGCAAACAAATGGAGGAAGATCACACACAAAAGGAAGCTGAAAATGGGGTGGAGGAAGGGAAAGAAATACCTGATGGGTAGGGATATGGTGGAGAAGTCAGAGATGTCTCAGAATAGTGCAGCTAGTGAGAAAGAGAAAGTCAAAGCTGAATTTCCTTCTTAAATGGAAATTTTGGAGTACATGTCTCTATGCTTCCATCAGAGGGTAAATGAAAAACTATCCTCTCATGTTTACCAGGTCATTAGTGGAGTAAAGTAGGGCTGTGTGGTTGCTTTCATGCTTTTTAGCATGATGTTTTTCACAATTTTCAGATACCTTCAATAGCATCGTCAGCTGCTGCACAGATGGAAAACTATTTATCTTGAAAAGGCTAATAGCCAAGACCAAAGTAGAGCGAGAGTTGATATGTGACTTTTTGTTCAAAGGTGATTGTGCACTTAATGCAGCCTCTGAGGCTGAGATGCAACAGAATTTGGATTGATTCTCTGCTGCTTGTGCTAATTGGCCTGACAATCAACACCAAGAAAACAGAGGTTCTCTACCAGCCAGCACTGCACCATCCTTATGGACCAGCACCATGCCAGGCAACTGAACTGTTTCCACTTGAATTGTCTCAGAAAGATTCTGAAGATCACCCTACAGGATAAGGTACTAGACACTATGGTTTTCTTTGGACTTGAATTGCTAAGCATTGAAACTCGATTGCAGAGAGTGCAGCTTCAATGGGCTGGCCCATGTAGTTTGAATGTCAATTGTATACTTGCCAAAAGGGCTGTTTTATGGAGCACAAAGCAAATGCTCACATGGAAGTCAGAAGAAGCAATACAAGAACACTTTCAAGGTTTTTCTGAAGAACTTTAGTATCGATTGTGGACCTGGAGTCATGAAAATCTGAGTTTATATTTTGCTTCAGACACTAGCTGTGTGACCCTGGAGAAGTTACTTAGAACACCTACCTTACAGGGTTGTTGTAAGAATCAAATGAAATAATAGGTATAAATCACTTAGCAAACCTCAAAAGGCTTTATAAAATGCTAGATATAACTACAATATCTACAATACTGCAATAATAATAGGGCTTAGAACAATAAGGCCTAAACCAATAATGATAGGACTTAGAAAATCCTCTATATTTTCAGCATCCTGCAATTCTCTACCTCCTGTCTTCTTGTCTTAAAGAAAAACTCTCTCTCTCTTTGTGTGTGTGTGTGTGTGTGTGTGTGTGTGTGTGTGTGTGTGTGTACATGTTTGGCAGTAGGATGGCAGAGCAGTTGCCTAATCCAGAAGTCTGGTATAGCTTTACAAATTGAGACAGCTCCTCTTGAAATGTTTCCTCTGGAGGAGAAATTGGTGATCCTCTTGGGCAAACAGTGTCTGGTGCTCTTTCAAAACCACTTAGACTTTACTCCATCCACAATCTCATCCTATAACTTCATGCCATGGTTAGTCCATCAGGTCATAAATTATTAATCATAAGATCTCATGCTAGGTGCAGCAGGAAATTGCAAAATATAAGACCTTATCTGCCTTTGAGAAGTTTAAAATCTAGATGGGGAGATTTGTACATAGAACAAAATAACTCGAATTATAAATTGATTTAGACTATGGACCCAATAAGTGGTATGATCCAAGGACTGTGAGTGGCAGCTCTGCATAATGGATAGGATTCCAGATTTGAAGTCAGGAAAAACAGAGTTCAAATACTTCCATTTACTAGTTATGTGACCTCAAACAAGTCACTTCACCTGAAATTCAATTTTCCCTTCTGTAAAATGGAATAACTATAGTGATTCCTTCATAGATTGTTATGATTCAAATGAAATGTAAAATAATAATGTATGCAAATATATTAACATACCGTTAAATAAATATCAGATATTATTACTAATATAGATGTTCAGGAGAGGGAGAGATTTATATAGGCAGGGGTATGGGAAATCACAAAAGATTTGATGGAAGTAGGATTTGCAATGAGTATTGAAAGACAGCTAGTCTTTAATTAACTTGACCGGAGAATTCTCATCCCTGAATAGTTGCCCCCAGTGCCCACAGAACTTTTCTTCTCTTTCCCATTGCTGGAGAAGATAAGGAAACTGACCTAGCTTCAGTCCCTCCAAAGATTGTTACATAACCATCCCCAGCTAATTTACAGTCATTTTACTCTGCTTTTACTGAATCTATCTCATTCCTGAGGCTGACAGTGATTGTTCTAAACCTTTCCTCCCATACTTCTCTTTTCTTTCTTCTCCTCCCCTTCCCTTTCCTCTGATTTCCTTCCATCCCCTCCTTTCCCTTCCTCCTTCCTCTTGTTCCCTCTCCTCTCTTCTGTCCTCTCTTTTGTCCTCAATCCTGCTCTGTCCTTTTCTCTTTTCTTATCTTTCATCTCCTTATATCTCATTTAATTTCATCTCTTCAATCTCCTCTCCTCTCTCCTTCTCTCTCTTTTCTTCTCCTCTTCCTCCTATCCAAATCCCAACACTCTATATTTACAGCAGATGACCTAGACTCCTAATTTATTTATTGAGATGACTGAGAATATTAGGGATGAGCACCTTTAGCTTCCCTCTATCATTCTTCAAAACTTCTCACTATCAATTCTCTTTCTTCCTTCCTTTAATTCATAAAATAGGTACTCTCATTAACACAGTGCCTATTGGCATCCTTGATTATCCACTCCCTCATGAAGCTTTAATCTGTTTTTTTGTCACTGACTTCTGCTAATCTGCCTACAAATATGCTCAGATCCCCTCAATTCTTAAAAAACAAAACAAAGATCTCCTTCTATTCCATTCAACTACTATCCCATACCATGTCTTTCTGTATCTTCAAAGCTAAATGTGTCTATAACTCATTCTTTTACTTTACTAGCAATTGTCTCTTCAATTTCCTCCTACCCAGTTTCTGCCCCATACCCACCCTCCTGTAATGAAGCTGATCTCCCAGTGGTCATCAATGACCTCTTAATCCCAGATTAAATAGTGTTTTAAAATCATTCCTTGACCTTCTGGTAGCTTTTTTTACTTTTGGTTTTTCCCTCTCCTACTAGATTTTCTCTTTTCCTTCAAAACATTATTCTTTCCTACTTTTCTAATTAATCCTTCTTTGATTCCTTTTTTAGTTCCTTATCTTGTTCCCAGTTCCTTGAGTGGTTTCTCAAGAGTCTGTCCTTTTGAAATGAAAAAAAAAATTTGAAAAACAGTTTCTGGGTAACTGATAATTTATTAATTAAGAAGTCATAAATCAAAAAATTGATGGTCAGTGGTTTCTCTAAGCAACCAAAGATGAACCAAGGAGTGCCTCAAAGTTTTAAATAACTCTTAAAAGGGAATTCCCATGATCACAAAGATCAACTCTGAGTGGTATTTAATGAGGAAGTGGGCTAAAAGTCTTCAACTCTTCCCACTGAGAAATGGCTTAATTATGAGACAGCCAGGGGATTCTATCTTTATCCAGGCTACTCAGGCTGTGTTTTTTTCCCCTTTCTGAACTGGGTCCCTTTAAAGTCTAATAGAGGGGTCCCATGACAGGGGCTTTTCCCCCTAGGATAAGACATTGATTGATTTTGCTTATTGATTTCTAAACAGAAGTTAAGTCTTCTAGTTGGGTGAAGTGCCAGAGTGAAAAATTTATTCCTTGAGATGCTGAGGGTAATTTCTTTAATCAGTCATGTCCTTGAGTGGCTGACTTTAACAAAAGCCAGATCTCTATTTTTTCTTGTATCTCTCTGAACTTTTCTTCTAGGAATTTCCATGATATACCACTTGTTGCATATATGTTTAGTATTGATATTGCTTCATTATCTATCATACCTTTTAGTAAGATACAGTTTCCTTCCTTGTCTCTTTTAATTAGATCTATCTTTGCTTTTACTTGATCTGAGATCAGGATTGCTACCCCTGCTTTTTTTTTGTTCACCTGAAGCATAATAGATTCTACTCCAGTCCTTTACCTTCACTCTGCATGTATTATTATGCTTTAAATGTGTTTCTTGTAAACAGCATATTGTTGGATTCTGGCTTTTAATCCAGTCTGCTATCTACTTCTGCTTTATGGGAGAGTTCATCCATTCACATTCACAGTTAAAATAACTAATTCTGTATTTCCTGCCATCTAATTTACCCTAGGTTATGCTTTTCTTTTTCCTATCCCCTTTCCCTCCTCCCTAGTATTTTGCTTTTGATAACCACTTCCCTCAAACAATCCTTCCCCTTTAGAGCCCCATCCCTTTTTTTCACACCTTTCCCTTAATTCTTCTGTTTTCCCTTCTATTAGTCTTTTCCTTTCTTTTCCTCCTTCCCCTCCTATTTCCTTATAAGTAGGACAAGTTTCTTTTTGATACCAAATGTGTCTTTTATTCTCTCAGAGCCAAATCTGATGAGATTAAGATTAACACAATGCTCATCCTCTTCCCTTCTTTCCCTCAATTATAATAGGTTTTCTTTGCCTCTATATGTGATGTAATTTCTCTTATTTTACCTCCTTTTTTCTCTTCTTCCAGTGTTATCCCTTTTCTACCTCTAATTTCTTTCACATATTATCATATCATAATAATCATAATCATAATATCATGATAAAATCAACCCTCATTCTCTAAGTATATCCATAATACACATATAGTTTTCAAGAGTTTTTTTTTTCTTTTTACTGTTTTATGTTTCTCTTGAGTTCTGTGTTTGGAGATCAAATTTTTTGTTCAGTTCTGGTCTTTTCATTAGAAATAGGTGAAATTCACCTATATCGTTGAATGTCCATCTTCTTTCCTGAAAGATAATGCTCATTTTAGCTGGATAGCTTATTCTTGGCTGTAATCCCAGTTCCTTTGCTTTTCAGAATATCAGACTCCAGGCCCTTTGATCCTTTAAGGTGGAAGCTGCTAAGTCCTGGGTGATCCTAATTGTGGCTCCTTGGTATTTAAATTGCTTCTTTCTGGATGCTTGCAGTATCTTTTCCTTGGTATGATAGTTCTGAATTTTAGCCACAATATTCCTTGGGGATTTAATTTCGGGGTTTCTTTCAGGTGGTGATCGGTGGATTGTTTCAATAGTCATTTTGCCTTCTGATTCTAAAATATCAAGGCAGTTTTTTTTTTCATGATTTCTTGGAAGATAGTGTCTAGGTTCTTTTTTTCATCATGGCTTTCAGGAAGCCCCTATAATCCTTAGATTGTCTCTCCTAGATCTATTTTCCAGGTCAGTTGTTTTTCTTAGGAGATGTTTCATCTTTTCTTCTATCTTTTCTTTTTCTTTTGTTTTTGTTTTTGTTTTACTGATTCTTGAAGTCTTATTGAGTCATTCACTTCTATTTGTTCAATTCTAATTTTTAATGTCTTATTTTCTTAAGTTACTGTTTTTAGCTCCTTTTGCAATTGACCAATTGCATTTTTTTGTTCATTGCATTCTTTTTCCATTTTTTTTTTGCAATGATCTCATTTCGTTTCCCCATATTTATTCTAACTCTCTTTTAAGATCCTTTATGCAATCTTCAAAGAAAGCTTTGTGGCATGGAGTCCAGTTTATGTCTCTCTTTGGGGCTTTTTCTGAAGTTGCTTTACCTTTAGGGACCTCAGGATCTGAGGTCTGTTCTTTCCTCTCTCCATAAAAGCTGTCTATGATGGAGAGTTCTTTTTAGTTTTTTATTCATTTTTTTTTCTTTTTTGCTGAGGCAGTTGGGGTTAAGTGACTTGCCCAAGGTCATACAGCTAGGATGCATTAAGTGTCTGAGGCCAGATTTGAACTCAGGTCTTCCTGACTTCAGGGCTGGTGCTCTATCCACTGTGCCACCTAGCTGCCCCTATTCATTTTTTTTAAAAGGTGTGAGTTCTGTTCAAGGCAAAGCTGAGGGACAGCTGATTTAATTTGCCCTGGGGCAGTTCTGCTGATTGAGTTATTTCAGGTTCTGGGCAGTTCTACTGATTGGTTCGTTGCTTTAGGGTGCTGTGTAATGGCATCTAGGTCTGGTGCTCTTCAGGGGTTCAGTGGTTCACAATTTACCCCCCACAAAAGGCAGATCTTCCAAACCACCTGCTTACAGTCAGGACAGATTGGCCCAAGAGGCCCACAGAAGACTCCCAAGTGTGTGGAAGCCACAATGCTCGGACTCTTGCTCCAGGTCCCTGCTCCAGCTCCCTGTCCTGGTCTCCCTGTGCTGCAGTCTGGGTTTGGCAGACCACCCCACTGCCCAATTGAAACAGACCTGTTTTGAAGTTCTTCCAGGATATCTTCTTCTAGAAATGTGTCGTACTGCAGATATTGTGGATTCTTTGACTTCAAAACCAGTCTAGAGTCTTCATCTGCTGTTGGTTTGAGGGAAGGTTAGAGGAGGTTACAGAGATTTGTGTCTGACCTCCGCCATCTTGGCTCCCTCTCCTCCATCTTGGCTCCCACAAAAGCCAGATCTCAATGAGGAAATTGAGAAGAGTCTGGATCCCCCAACTTAATCACTTGTCATTAACATAATAGTAAAACAATAGTTTTTCTCACTTTGATTTCTTCTTTCTCCATTGACAGTTGCACTCAATCTGTTGCTTTCAATTACTATCATTACATAAATCACCAGCAAACCTGGATTTCCAGTCTTGATCTCTCTTTGAAGTTTCAGACCCACATTTCTAGCTGTTTAAAAAGATATCTTAAGGGGCAGCTAGGTGGCACGGTGGATAGA
The DNA here is from genome assembly GCA_023553655.1 of Myrmecobius fasciatus. NCBI lineage: Eukaryota > Metazoa > Chordata > Mammalia > Dasyuromorphia > Myrmecobiidae > Myrmecobius > Myrmecobius fasciatus. The sequence goes on along the minus strand of JAJPUD010011103.1, from coordinate 47,683 downwards.
GCATCAGCCCTGAAGTCAGGAGGACCTGAGTTTAAATCTAGCCACAGACACTTAACACTTCCTAGCTATGTGACCCTGGGCAAGTGACTTAACCCCAATTGCCTCAGGGAAAAAAAGATATCTTAGCCTAATTATCCCACTGTCACCTTAGCTTCAACACATCAAAACTGCTATCATTATCCTTCTTCCATTTAAAACCTCTTCCTTATAACTTCACTATCTTTATCTGTGCTCACAACTATTCAACCTATCTTCCATTTCTATGACCTTGGAAATGTTCTCCAACTCTTTCTTCCTCTTTACCTTTCATAGTCAATCAGTTCCTAGATCTTTAAAATTAGGGTTTTGGTCCTTTGGAGAACTCTATGGTGTCTTAGGACAGAGTTCTAAGAACCTCAGAATTTAAACTACATAATGGTAATCATTAAATTGATTTGGAACTAGTTAAAAATTAGAGGCTAATCAGTGGATCAAATGAGGTTCACAATGTACAGAGGCAAATTGACCTAGTAATTTAGCATTTGATAATCCCAAAGATTCCAACTACTGGGGATATACTTACTATTGAGCAAAAGCAATGAGCAAAACTGGAAAGCAGTTTGGCAGAAATTAGGTTGAGGCCATCTGGATTCTCACACCAAGACAACCTCTTTCTTTTTTACTCTTCTCTTTTTATTATTAGGAGACACCCTGTTTTTCAGAGCCAAGGCTCAGCAAGAAAGCTGTGCCCTCAGCTTGGTATAACAACAATTCTTTGTGCTCACCCTCTGCATGAACTCTGCCACAGCAAAATTGTAGAATTGTTTTACACTAGCCTTAGGTGGTCCCTGAGCTTGGACAAGAACTTACAAAAACCCATGTTCCAGTCCAGAAACCCTGCTATGAATCAAACTACTCTCATTGTTGTTGTTAACCCGTATTGTCAGGGCTATAGCTCACTGTGCAACTATTGCTGTGTGTATTAAAATTTGGTCTCACTAAAGGGGATCTTTTATTCCTGTCTAGTAATAATAAAAAAAACCCCAAAAAACAAAACAAAAAAAAACCCTTTTTGCTTATGACCACCATTAGTGCTTTATTTTAATTTTATTTTATTTCTTAGAGTTAATTGTGGTTGTGATAACACATATGAGCTCTTTGGTATTTTCAGAGTTAGCAGTGATTGTACAACCTCTGTGACTCTTTCATCATTTGTTTTTAGATTTGACAAGGCCAATATCTCATACTTAGGTAAGCTTCAAATATATAAATAATTGAGATATAAAAGTTCACATCATGCATGTTTTAGAGGAAAAAGGAAGAAATTTCCTTGGAAATTTCTTTGGACAGATAGGGGCAGAGTTTGTAACCAAACAAGGGATAGAGATAACCACATAAGATAAAAATAGACCATTTTGATTATATATAATTAAAACATTTTTGCAAAAATAAAACCAATGTAGCTAAAAATAAAAGGGAAATATTTGGGAAAAATCATTGCAGCAGGTTTTCTGATAAAGATTTAATTTCTTTTTTTTATTAATACTTTTTACTTGCAAAACATATGTATGGGTAATTCTTCAACATTAACCCTTACAAAGCTTTCTGTTACAAATTTTTTCCCCTACTCACCACCCCTCCCCTAGATGGCAGGATATCCAATACATGTTAATTATGTTAAAATACTTAAGAAATCGAATATATGTATACTTATTTCCACACATCATTTTTGTGCAGGAGAAATCGTATCTACAAGAAAGAATAATCAGATAAAGGAAATACAATACAAGCAAACATCAATAGAGAGCATGAAAATGATATGTTGTGGTCTACATTTCACATCCCTCTCTCTGGGTGTATATGGCTTTCTTCACTGAACAATTGGAACTGGTTTGAAGCATTTCATTGTTGAAGAGAGTCATGTCCATCAGAATTGATCATCATATAGTATTGTTGTTGCCGTGAAAAATGATCTCCTGGTTCTGCTCACTTCACTCAGCATCAGTTCATGCAAGTCTCTCCAGGCCTCTCTGAAATCGTCCTGCTGGTTGTTTCTCACAGAACAATAATATTCCATAACATTCATATACCATAATTTATTCAGCCACTCTCCAATTGATGGGCATCCCTTCAGTTTCCAGTTTCTAGCCACTACAAAAAGGGCTTCCACAAACATTCTTGTACATGTGGGGCCCTTTCCTTCCTTTAAGATCTCTTTGGGATATAAGCCCAATAGAAACACTTCTGGGTCAAAGGGTATGCACAGTTTGATAACTTTTTGAGCATAGCTCCAAATTGCTCTCCAGAATGGTTGGATCCATTCACAGTTCCACCAACAATGCATCAGTGTCCCAGCCTTCCCACATCCCCTCCAACACCTGTCATTATCCTTTCCTGTCATTTTAGCTTATCTGACAGGTGTGTAGTGGTACCTCAGAGTTGTCTTAATTTACATTTCTCTGATTAATAGTGATTTGGAGCAACTTTTCATATGACTATAGTTTTAATTTCATCATCTGAAAATTGTCTGTTCATATCCTTTGACCATTTATCAATTGTAGAATGGCTTGAATTCTTATAAATATGAGACAATTCTCTATATATCTTAGAGATGAGACCTTTATCAGAACCCTTAAATGTAAAGATGATTTCCCAATTTGATGCTTCCCTCCTAATCTTGGCTGCATTAGTTTTGTTTGTACAGAAACTTTTTTTTTATTAAAGCTTTTTATTTGTATAACATATGTATGGGTAGTTCCCCAGCATTGATCTTTACAAAGCTTTCCATTACAAATTTTACCCCCTGGTCCCCTCCTCTCCCCTAGATGGCAGGAAGTCCACTACATGTTAATAATGTAATAATAGTTGACAAGTTGTACAAGAAAAATCCTATCTACAAAAAAAAAAAAGAAAATCAGAGAAAGGAAACACAATGCAAGCAAACCTCAATAGAGAGCATGAAAATGTTATGTTGTGGGCCATATTTCATATCCCTCTCTCTGGGTGTATATCGTCTTCTTCAGTGAACAATTGGAACTGGTTTAAGACAATTCTTTGTTGCAGAGAGCCATGTCCATCAGAATTGATCATCATGTAATATTGTTGTTGCTGTGTATAATGATCTCCTGGTTCTGCTCATTTCACTCAGCATCAGTTCATACAAGTCTGTCAGGCCTCTCTGAAATCGTCCTGCTGGTCATTTCTTACAGAACAATAATATTCCATAACATTCATATACCATAATTTATTCAGCCACTCTCCAATTGATGGGCATCCCTTCAGTTTCCAGTTTCTAGCCACTACAAAAATGGCTGCCACGAACATTCTTGCACATGTGGGTCCCTTTCCCTCCTCTAAGATCTCTTTGGGATATAAGCCCAATAGAAACACTGCCGGGTCAAAGGGTATACACAGTTTGATAACTTTTTAAGCATAGCTCCAAATTGCTCTCCAGAATGGTTGGATCCGTTCACAGTTCCACCAACAATGTATTAGTGTCCCAGCCCTCCCACATCCCCTCCAACATTCATCGTTATCTTTTCCTGTCATTTTAGCCAATCTGACAGGTGTGTAGTGGTACCTCAGAGTTGTCTTAATTTGCATTTCTCTGATCAATAGTGATTTGGAGCAACTTTTCATATGACTAGAGATGGTTTTAATTTCATCATCTGAAAATTGTCTGTTCATATCCCTTGACCACTTATCTATTGAAGGGTGGCTTGAATTCTTATATATATGAGACAATTCTCTATATATTTTAGAAATGAGGCCTTCATCAGAACCATTAAATGTAAAGATGATTTCCCAATTTGATGCTTCCCTCCTAATCTTGTCTGCATTAGTTTTATTTGTAAAGAAACTTTTTAACTTAATATAATCAAAATTATCTATCCGGTGTTCAATTAATAGTTCCAGATCTTCTTTGGACATAAATTTATTCCATCTCCACAGGTTGAGAGGTAAACTATCCTATGTTCCTCTAATTTGCTTATAATATTGCTTAAAGATTTAATTTCCAAGATATAATGAATTGTTTCAAATTTTTAAGAACAGAATGTTTTCTCTGATCCATATGAAAAAAAAATCTTCCAAATTATTAATTAAAGAAATGCAAATTAAACCAACTCTGAGGTTTCATTTCATATCCATCAAACTGGCAGATTTGGCAAAAAGAAAAATGATAAATGTTGGAGGAACTATGGAAAAACAGGCATCATTGGTGGAACTGTGAATCTCTAATCTGGAAAACAATTTTCCAAAGTCAATAAATTATGTCTATCTTTAACCCAGAGATATCACTACTAGAGCCTTGCCCTAAAGAGATCAAAGAGAAAAAGGATCCATAACACACACGTATACATATACACATGTTTACTATATATACATATACATATATATGTGGATGTATATATGTATGTGCACACATATGCAATATTTAAAATAGTTTCTTTAAAGAACTGAATCTAATGGGGCAGCTAGGTGGCGCAGTGGATAGAGCACCAGCCCTGAAGTCAGGAGGACCTGAGTTCAAATCTGGTCTCAGACACTTAACATTCCCTAGCTGTGTGACCCTGGGCAAGTCACTTAACCCCAATTGCCTCAGCAAAAAGCAAAAAAAAAAAAGAACTGAATCTAAGAAGATAGCCATCATTTGGGTGATGGATGAATCTATTAAGGTATATGAAAGTATTGGAATATTACCCTATCACAAGAAATGATGAGATGCTTTCAGAGAGACCTATAAAAATCTGTATGAAGTGATGCAAAGGGAAAGAAACAGAACTAGGAAAACATCTAATTTTTTAAAATTTATTTTAATAGTATTTAATTTTTCCAAATACATGCAAAGATAATTTTCAGCATTCACTTTTTTTCCCCCTGAGGCAATTGGGGTTAAGTGACTTGTTAAGTCAATTAGGAAGTGTTAAGTGTCTGAGGTCAGATTAAGTGTCTCAGGTCCTCCTGATTTTATCGCTTGTGTTCCATCCACTGCACCAATTAGCTGCCCCTAGAATTCACCTTTGAAAAACCTTGTGTTCCAAATTTTTCTCTTTCCACCAATTCCTCCTACCAAAGATAGCAAGCGATCTGATATAGGCTAAACATGCAGTTCTTCTAAACATATTTCCATATTCATTTTGCTACAAACAAACAAAAAATCAGATCAAAAGGGAAAAAAAAAACATGAGAAAGGGAAAAAAATAAGCAAACAAACAACAACAATAAAAAAGGTGAAAATACTATACTTTGATCCACATTCAGTCTCCACAGTTCTCTCTCTGGATGTGGATAATACTGTCCATTTAAAATCTATTGGAATTATCTTGAATCACTTCATTGTTGAAAACAGCCAAGTCCATCATAGTTGATCACATAATCTTGTTGTTTAATCTTGTTCTGCTCACTTAGCATCAGTTCAAAACATTTAATTTTTTAAATCAATCAATCAATCAAAAAGCATTTATTCAACGCTTTCTATTATCAGGCACTAGAGATATAAAATAAACCTCCAAAATAGCCCCTGCTCTCTAGGAGTTTACATTGTATCTCAAGAAGGAAAATGTATATACACATTTATGTGTGTATACAAAGAATAAAAATATGTATGTATACAAAATAAATGCAAAGGAATTCAGTGGTGGGGTGGGATGGGGTCAAGGAAGGTCTTGCCAGGAGTTTTTAAAGAAACTAGAGAGACTCTGAGAGATTTGTCCAACAGCACAACTGGTATCAAGTGTTTTCTCTGATTCTGAATTCAAGTGTTTCGAAGACACCAAACTACAGATTCAAGAATAGCATTTATTAAGTGCCTGCTGTATGCAAAGTACTTTGTGATGTGTCAATCAAGCAGTTCTTGCCCTCAAAGCTCTCCTGAGAGTAGATCATATCTTCTCTTTTCTCTTACCCTCCACACTGGACAGAACTGAGAACCTCATTTGGTTTTAGAATTCTGCTTGTACCCAGATAATTTCAGAGAAACAGAGCAAGGGTCCTGCAAGAAATTGAAGAGAAAAGAGTTCTGCTATTAGGTTTTTGTGGAAATTGGGGGCTGTCCCAGAACTAGGAACATATCTGTTTACATAAGGTACATAAGACAGAGTTTAAGGCACCTATCTCTCAAAAGTACTCCACAATTATATTGGCTGCTGAAACCTTTTTTCAGAGTAGGGAGAATATTAGACTCAGGGGCAGAAGACCTCTGGTTCAAATTCCAGCTCCATGAGGGGAAGCACCTTTTATTTTTCATCTATAAAGAGATCTCTAAGACTTTTTTGGCTCAATTCTAAAGGAGAACAGGGGCATGGAATCAGAGCTTGGTCAAGGTACCATCACTAGATTCAGTTCCACTATATTGGGCTTTTAAAGGATGCTTTGCTCTATATGTGGGCAATTAGGCAGCACAGTGGATAGAGTGTGGGAACCTGAAAACATTTTTCCTGAGTTCAAATCTGCCCTCAGACACTTACTGGCTGTGTGATCCTGAGCAACTCACTTAACCCTGTTTGCCTCAGTTTCTTCATCTGTAAAAAGAAGGAAATGGCAAATCATTCCAGAATCTTTGCCAAGAAAACACCAAATGGGGTCACAAAGAGTCGGACTCAAAATGACTCTACAACAACAACACAAATGGGTCTAGATTAGCCATATTCTTTTTTCAACTGAAAATTGTAGAAGATACCTAAAACTCCCCTTGGAGAGTCTTCCCATCAGTTAAGAATAACATGGTATGTAAGAATATTGGAATCATATGATAGAGGTTTCACTTTCAGCTCTGCCATTGTTAGCCTTAACCTTGGGTAGCCTAGGATCTCTGCATACATCACCTCTTTGTGTTAGTATCTTGTCCATTGTCGACAGATTTCTTTGCTTCTCTCTCATTCAAGAACCAGATCTGAAATAAGTGGAAATTCATCATAATCCTGCTTGTTTTTCCTCATGGACACTTCTCAGAACTGGATCTATCTGGTCCTCCTGGGACCAGTGTTCTATCCACTGCACCATCTAGATGTCCCCAACTGGATTTACTGCATATAAGTTCACCTTAGAGTGTACCATTGATAGAAGATTCTCCCTCATCTGGGAGTTTCCTATACCAGTGAAATCACAGGTCTAGGTTCTAGCTTTTGTGTTCTTAGAGAATGGAGACAGTACAGCTATTTTCTGTGATTAGATTTACAGCCAGAGAGAGACATGATCTTTCTATGAGGAGACACTAGCTGTATCAGGTTTGCCTTCTGAGGGTATTAGTGCAACTCCTTGGTATACCAGTTCAACATCCTTTTCTTTTGAGTCCTGGCTCCCTTTTTATAATGCCAATTGTTTCCTGGCATGCCTCTGTCTGTGATGACTCTCATCATTACCTCCTTCACTATTAAACATGTGCTGCTAAATGTAGGTGGAGGAAATCACATAATCTTTCTGATTGGGTTCATTAAAAATTTATGTTACATAATCTCATTTGAGCCCTCACTGCTGTTAGGCCATCCTTCTATACTTCTCTTGTCAATTCCCATTGTGCCAAACCTTTTTATCTGTCTTCAAACATCTCATAGCACTCCTTTCCCCTTATCTCTTAACTGAGAACCTTGCTTCATATTTTATGAAAAAAAAATTGTGATCTCCCTCTTCTTCCCTCTTCCCCAATATCTATCACTTATATGAACTTTTGTCACTCTCTCTTCCTTCCTTACCCCTCTCACACAAAGAAATGGCCTAATTCTCACCCTTCCACTTGTGCTACAGATTCTATTCCAATATATCTCCTCCAAAATTTTGTCCCCTCTGTCTTCCCAATTCTGTCACTTATCTTCTGATCTTTCTCTGTCTTCAGGCTATTTCTCTAGTGCCTATAAATATGCCATTGTCTTCCTCAGCCTCAAAAAACCCTTCACTTGATCCTTCCATTCCTGCTAACTACCCTCCTCCTATAATCTGCCTTTTTGTGACTAAAACTTCTTGAAAATTCCATCAACAGTGGCTGCTCCCACTTTTCCTCTCTTCTTAAGACCTTACAATTTGGCTTCCTACTTCATCAATCCACCAAAACTGCTTTCCAGTTTTTTTTTTTTCTTTTCTTTTCTTTTTTTGGCTAGGCAATTGGGGTTAAGTGACTTGCCAGGGTCACACAGCTAGTAAGTGTTGTGTCTGAGGCCAGATTTAAATTCAGGTCCTCCTGACTTCAGGGTCAGTACTCTATTCATTATGTCATATAGCTGCCCTTTAATGATTTAATTGCTAAATCACATGGCCTTTTCTCAATTCTCATTTTCCTCAAATTCTTTGCAGCTTTTGGCATTGTTGATCACTCTTCTCCTCAATACTCTCTTCTCTCTATGGGACACCCTTTTCTCCTGGTTCTCCTTTTACCTATCTGATTACTCCTCTGTCTCCTTTGCTAGATCTTCCTTCATATCATTCCCTCAAATTTGTAGGTGTCCCTTAGGGTTCTGTACTGGACACTCTTCTCTTCTCCCTCTATGATACTTCAGTTGCTGATCTCATCTACTTGTATGGATTGAATTATCATTTCTATAATGATGATTCTCAACTCTATCTAACCTGCCCTAACCCCTTTGCTGATTTCTAATCTTCAATCTCCAAATATCTTTCAGACATTACAAACTAGATGTCCAGGAGACATCTTAAATTCAATATGTCTAAAACTAAATCTTTCTCCCTAAACTTTCTTCCTTCTAACTTTCCTAATATTGTTGAGGAAAATACCATCCTCCCAATTCCCAAGGCTTATAACCTGCAAGTCTTCCTTACTCTATCTTACCCCACCCCATATCCAAGCTCTTTCCAAGGCTTGCTAATTTCACTTCTGCAACATCTTTTGAATATACTTCCTTCTCTCTTCTGACACTGCCATCACCTTAGTGTAGGCCCTTATTACCTCATACTTAGACTATTACCATAGCTTGTTGGTAGGTCCTGCTGCTCAAATCTCTCCCCTCTCCATTCAGCCGCCAAAATAATTTTCCATGTCCCTCTCAAACATGTTATACTCATACTCAATAAACTCCAATGGCTCCCTATTGCTTCCAAGATCAAACACAAAATTCTGTTATCATTTAAAACCCTACATGACCTAACTCCTCCTTGTACCTTTTCAATTTTCTTATATTTTACTCCTTAATACCACTAAGTACTCTTCTATCCAGTTACAATGGTGTCCTGGCTGTTCCATGAACAAGAGACTTGATTTCTAAGTTTCAGACATTCTCTCTGGCTGTCCCCAATGCTTAGAATGCTCACCTTCCTCATCTTCATCTCCTGGCTATCTTGATTTTCTTCAAGTCCCAATTAAAATCTCATCTTCTAGAGGAACTTCAATAAATTCTAATGTCTTCCATCTTTTGTTTATTTTCTTCCTTGTATATATAGTTAGCTTTTTTGATACGTTTGTTTATTTGTGTGAGAAAGAAACTAGGATTAAATTTCTACAGAACAATTAAAATTCAATTCCTCAGAAACCTTGAGCAGATAAGGTGAAATATTGAAAAACTAAATTTCCACAAAATGTTGTAACTTTCAAGATAATATAAGATTATAAGTATCTCTGACCAATGAGCTTTCAGAAGAAGAGATTCACTTGGATCCAAATTTTTGGTAAAGGAGGCTAAATTAGAAAATGGCTTAAATATATTGGACTACTTGCCATCTAGTGTAGGGGGTGAAGGAAGGGGGGGGATTGGAATACAAGGTTTTGCAAGGGTTAATGTTAAAAAATTATCCATGCATATGTTTTGAAAATAAAAAGCTTTAATAAAAAAAATTAAAAAAAGAAAATAAAAGAAAATGGTTTAAACCGGCTGGGGTCAATGACCAGGAGAAGACTTTATTGTGCTTGATTAATGAGATTCAGGCATAGTATCTTCTCCACTTGGGGGATGGCAATGGAGGGAAGGGGGAGAGCAATAACACAAACCTAGACATAACCTGGTGGGGAAGAGAACATCCCTAGGGAATTCCTAGTGCATCCCAGAAACTGTTATTCTAGTCAATTAAAGGCTAAATGGGAGGAGACAGGCAGGGACTAACTTAGAAAATATTCCCCTCTCAGCGGGTTGTGCCCACTTCTCATGAGAATTGAAGCTTAGATACTTCAATCTCTCTCACTCTTCAATAAACTATCACAGAGGGGCAGCTAGGTGGCACAGTGGATAGACACTAGTCCTGAAGTCAGGAGGACATGAGTTCAAATTTGATCTCAGACACTTAACACTTAGCTGTGTGACCCTGGGCAAGTCACTTAACTCCAATTGCCTCAGCAGAAAAAAAAAATGTTGAAAACTATCTTTACATGTAATTGGAAAAAACAAAATGCTATTTACAAAAAAAGGGATGCTATCCACCTTTAGAGAAAGAACTGATGGAGTCTGAATACAGATCAAAACACAATATTTTTCACCTCCTCCCTCATTTTTTTCTTTAGATCTGTGTTTTTGTTCTAGACATGATCAATATGAAAATATGTCTTGCAGGATTGCACATGTATAACCTATATAAAATTGCTTACCATCTCAGGGAGGGAGTAGCAAGGAAGAGAGGGAGAAAATATGTCACTCAACATTTAAAAAAAAATGAATGTTATGTATTAGATTGCTTGCTATCTAAGGGAGGGGGTGGGGGAAAGGAGGGGAAAATCTGAAACACAAGGCTATACAAGGGTCAGTGTTGAAAAATTATTCATGCATATGTTTTGAAAATAAAAAGTTTTAAAAATTAAAAAAATAAATAAAAATTTAAAAATGAATGTTAAAAATTGTCTTTATACATAATTGGGGAAAATTAAAACATTTTTTAAAAGCAGCCAATGAGAATCAGACTGGTTTTGGTTTAAGGCATTGTCCTAAAGAAAAAAATCTAGCCAGTAACCCTAAGGGGTCCAAAAGAAAAGAAAACAAATGCTTATAAAAGTAACTGTAGGTAAGGGTATGATATCTGGACAGAGGTAGGGAAAGAGGGAATGAGGAAAGGAAAGAAGAAAGAAATGAAGAAGGAAGGAAAGGAGAGAGGAAGGAGTCTTCCAAATGCCCAATTTCAGTTTGTGGGCCAACTTTATTCGTAGAGGTTGTTTGTCCTTCATTCTCATAGAGAACCATGACATCAAGAAGGTGATGCTATGACATACAAGTGAATTGGATTTAAATGAGGGAGAACTGTGCCTGTCTCACTTTTCCCTGCAGAGTTGTCTGGGTCCAATGGCAAGATATAGATCAAGAAGACTGGAGATAACCCTGGATGCAATGGGAGACCATGGCCTTTTTAAACTAAGATCTTTGTTTATATTTATTTGTTCATGTCTCCCCATTAGAGTGTAAGCTCTTTGAGGGCAGAAAATGTTTTTTGTCTCTCTTTGTATCCTGAATGCTTAGCATAATGCTTGGTACATAGTAGGTGTTTAACAAATATTTATGTATTGCTTGATTGATTTTTGGGGGGATAAATTATTAAATTTTATTTTATTTTAAAAAATTAACAAAAATCTATTTTCTTTCTTTTTCACTTCTTTCCCTTGTTGACAAGCCAAACCAAACCCTTGTAACAAATACATATTCAAACAAAACAAATTCCCACATTGGTTATGCTCAAAAAGTATCTCTCCTTCTACACCCTGAGTCTATCACTTTTCTGTGAAGAGCTTAAATAGCATGCTTCATCATCTGTCTTCTGGAATTGTTGTTGGTTATTGCATTGGAAGATCTTAAGTCTTTCAAAGTTGTTTGTCTTTTACTATGCAACTATTTAATGATCTTCTGGTTCTGCTCACTTCACTCTGCTAGATAGACTTTTTAGCAATACCACTTGCATTTAAAAAGATACATTATTATCTGCTTTGCTACTGTATCCTAAGAATCCCTAGGACTTACTTTCCTTCTGATTTGTAGTTGAAACTTCTCAACATATACTATCTCTCCTTATTACAATGTAAGTTCCTTGAGAGCAAAAATTGACTTTTTTTTTCTCTTTGTAACCCCAGCACTCAGCAGAGTGCTTTGCACGTACTAAATGCTTAGTAAATATTTTTTCATACGTCCATGATTTTAAAAAAGAAAGTGATAAGAAATAACAAGAAGTTAAAAAAAAGAAAAAGAAATAACAGTGGTCTAGGACTATACTTTGCCATTTTCAAGGAATCCTATTATACATTACTGAAGCATTTTAATTACACACTATGGAATATGCCAGGAAAGCTGAGACCTGAGAAGAAAGCTCAGTGAATTTAGCACATGGTATTGATTGCATGCATATCATGCCACCAAGAATAAAACCACAGACCCTACTCCATATCTGCTGAGGCTGGTGAATTTTCTAATTATGTTATTTCATGAAATGCCTTTATTTTGAACTAATTGTGTTGTCTGGCTGACTAGAGAAAAAAAATTAAATGATGGGAATTTGTGGGTTTTTTTTTTTAAATTTAATAGTTTATTTTTGAATTTTTTGAAATATTTTATTTTCAGTTACATCTAAAAACAACTTTGAATTTGTTTTTTTACACCTTTGAGTTCCAAATTTCTCCTTCCATCCCTTTCCTCCCCTATCATTGAGAAGGCAGGCAGTTTGATAAAGGTTATATATGTGCAGTCATGCAGAACATATTTCCATATTAGAGCTATTATTATGAATGCATATGATTGCACAGAATACCTTGAACCTGTGACAGCTATTTTGGGTATGCCACCTGTGAGAGGGTGGTGCTTCAGGAGCTATACTCATACTATACTCTTTACTGAAAGAACAGTTGAAAGAGGTCTAGCACCTAAGTATGACTTAAACTCGGAAGATTTCAGAGAGGATCAAACCTCATAACAAGGTTCAGATTAGTTTCCATGGAAACTAGTGAGGAATTAAAGGCAGACTATATGATCTCTTGTTGGCCAGGAATCAAGAGTCTGAAGGAGAGCAGGAAAAGTCCTAACACATGAGACCAATAGGAAGAGAAGGTGATAGCAAAAATTGTCTTTTCTTTTAAAATCTACTACTCTTCATATCTAGTAGTCAGTCTCCTTTGTCACATCTAACCCCTTCCTCTACTCCAACCCTCCATTGTAGAAATGAATGAAAAAGCTAGGCGTTTCTGTTTCAAGGCACCCTTCAGCAAGGGACCAGGACATAAAAAGTGGTCCAATTATGGCTCCACTGGAAGGGACCAGGAATTATGCTCTGTTCCAAGGGAAGTGTCACAGCAAAGCAGATTGGAGGAGCTCCTCTGATTATCACTATCCCTATTCCTTATATCAGATATGAAGTATAAGAAATGATTGGGCACTTATTTGATTTTCACAGTTATGAAAATTAAATTGGAGAAATGAAACATATTAGAAAATTGAAACCCACAAAGACATCAAGGAATAATCAAGGGTGGAAGTTTTAGATTTGAACAGGAGCCCTCTGGACTTTGCTCTTCCCCTCCTTGGGTTATCCCCCGCTAAAAGAATGTAAGAATATAGGCTCTTTGGGGGCAGGGACTGGTTATATGATAAAGAGGAGGAGTTTCCTTCTTGGACAAGGAAGGATTGGGAGAATGGATACATGAGCAATAGCAGGAGCTCAAAGAATCAAAGAAAGAACTGTTTTTGTCACATTTTGCTTAAAATTGGGGATATTACATATCTTATAAGGGAGAATGGTTACCTGGAATGGATCCTGATCAATCAGGATCCTGAAGGAAGAGGTAAGGCTAACTAAACCCCATAAAAAGGTATAACCTGGCCTCTCTAAGTGTGTTCCCATTCTATGGAAGTGAGATACACTCATTCTTGAAAGAATGTAAAATACATTTTTCCTGAAATCATTGTGAGTCAGTGGAGTCTTGGTAAGATATTTTGTTTCTTATATGATGTAAAATAAATTCTTATTTAGATAAAAGTTTGATGAGATGGCCTTGGAGGTTCCTTCCAATTCTGTGATTCTCAGTTATAACACTGGAATGGTCAAGGGACTGCAAATATAACACTTCATACTCCTTTATTGTATGTAGGAAGGTTGGTTGGACTGCCTGGTAACCAGAAGGTCAGAAGTGATGACAATTAGAGGATGAGGCTCTAGAAAGGTCTATCAGTTTTAGACAGACTGATGCCAGGTGATGGTCCAATGGAAAGGGTCTACTTCATGATTTGAATGATGAGGAAATTGTATATTGGTACCATTTTGAGGATTGGGGAAGCTTGCCAAATTTGCCCTGTTCTTAAGGAGGCCCCTCACACAGCCAGGTAGGAGTCCTCTTTCTTGCTTCTAATACAAATCCCAAGGAAGTGTGATCTCTTCATTAAGAAGTGAAGACAGTAGCATGTAGACTGGATCAGTTATGGATCCAGGATTAGAAATGCTAACTAGAAGGTAGCATTGACTGCAGGTCATTGCAACAGTGCCAAACTATTCAATCTGTGACTAGACTGAAGTATCTATCTTCCTGACAATTAGTGATTGAGCATAACAATCAAAGTGAAGACCTCTCATAATTATTGACTAGATTAAGTAAGCCAGGCCTGAGAGCCTAAATTTTGGTTTCAGGGGGAAAAGTAGAAAGTAGTTTTATTTATAAGCTGTCAACATTCTAGTTCCTAAATAAGGAAAGTAAATCATATATAACCAATTAGAATGTATGTAAAGGAAAAGGTGGGGTGGGCTTGGGACTTTCTTTGTTCTGGACTGTATAAAAATCACAAGAATGTACTGGATAGTGGCCTCCTCCCTTTGAGTACTTCCCTTTTGCTTGGGGGCTGTTGGATCATCCGGATTTCATGAAATTCTAAATTAAATATTTTTCTGCTTTTCACTTTGAGAGACACCTGAGTAGTCATTTTGGGTGAGGGTCTAAACGTCCCACACAGTGATGTAATTAAACATGTAAACATCTGAGAATGCTGCTTGTTTTCGCATAGCTGGGAGCTAAGAATGCTCTTCACATTTGTAAATAAAGTTTTATTGTATTTAAAAATATAAATTCTGTTAAAAACTATCTATGCATGTGTTCTGAAAAAAAACTTTATAGATTAAAAAATAAACAAACAAAAAGAAACTGGATCAAAAATTAATATGGTCAAGATTTTCACCATAGAATTGTAAGTAAAGGAATTTTACTTCAAAATAGTGCATTACGATCATGGACATTGCCAAATCATAAACTGCTATTTCCTATCTGGATACTTATTTGGAAAGCTTTAGTAGCATTATGTCTTTTGCCATGAAAATTTTTAGGAAAAGTCATTAAAGCAAATCCCATAAACTCATGGATAGATTGTTCTTTAAATAAAGATGATTTTTCCATTGAAAAAGAAAAAAATAAATAAAAATGTAAATTCCATTATTAGGTCCCAGACCATACAAAAACAAGCTGAGGACCTGTTTGCTTTATGGGCTATAGTTTGCTAACTTGAGCATTGGGAGAATATGGGGGATCTAAGTAGTGGTGGGATTGAAGAAGCAAGCCAAAAGAGAGAGAATTCATGGAAGTACCTGGTACGTTATGAAGGAAGTAACTACCCAGAAAGGCTGTTTATCAGCAATTGGGAATAAACTAAAAGAAGGTCTGATTTTTCTTGCACAATATGACAAATATGGAAATATATTTAAAGGGACTGCACATATTTAACCTATTTCAGATTGCTTGCTGTCTTAGGAAGGGAGGGAGGGGAAAAATTTTAGAACACAAAAATGAATGTTAAAAGCTATTTTTACATGTATTTGGGAAAATAAAATACTATTGCAGGGGGAAAAAAGAGAATAAACCAAAGGAATTGGGAGAAAGAGGTTTTGTTGTTGTTGTTGTTGTTACCTTTGGCTGGAGTGAGAAGGAGGAAGGGCTAATTGGATGAATCTGAAGCAGCATCCCTGAGTCTTGAAGAATCATGATAATCCTGGCAGAAGTAAAGTGAATGATTGCATCTGAGGCATCTGGAACTTTCTGTGCTGGCTATTGAGACCAGTTGGAAGGAAATTTCCTCACTCAATTTGCTTTATTCACAAAGGATATATATATATATATATATATATTTTTTGTTTTGTTTTTTTTACTTGTAGAAATTTCCTTGAGAGTTGTTAACTATTTGAAGTTGAACCTATTTGTATATGGGGTTGAAATTATGAAAATTATTCGCTTCCTACTTTTTCTTTCACATTACTTTTTTATTTTCTCTCTTCATTAAATACTATCTATTTGATTTGTCATTCTGGCATGGTCTTAAAATAGAATGTGCGAATAGGAATTGAGGCTTGAGCTATATTTGCTTAATTAGGATTCTTACCAGTCTGAACTAGAGGAAACTAGATGTCCAAAGTTAAATGTGGTCCTGAGTTATACTAGTGTTAAAAGTACTTGTTTTTCCCTCATTCCCAACACACAAAAAAGAGGATTGAATAATTTGCTTTGAAAAGTACTAAAGAGAGAATACCTTACAATCTGAAACACGTGGGATAAAGAAAGGAAAGGTCAATTTTGCATCTATCTTCTAACAAAAATTCCTTACCTGTCCCAAAGCCTGCCTCCAATAACAAACAAACTGCTGGTCTATATGATAGGGAGACCTAGGAATCTGAGTCATGCCTTAATAATGACTATAATAAGAACAGAGCTGAGATCAACACAGAACATTGTATTTTTATTGACTATTATACCAAGTCAAGTATAACTCATTGATACAATCTGGTTACAAAGAAGCAAAGATTGAAGAAGCCAAAAATAATTGTTTACTATGGGCTTTATCTCCACAGGAGCTTACCAATTACCCAGAGTTCTATGAACTATTTGACCAGTTTGGCTTCTGTAATAAAACTTGAAGATTTTATTTTTATAGGTAGAAGGCCCGCCTATGTTGGATATGTTAATATCCAAAAGGGCTCATTTTAATTTGTGGAAGAGGAAAGCTGTAGGGCCAAGCAACTTTCTGTCAAGGACTGTATTTCATTAATTTTGAAGATTTTCAGTTGCTTATTGCTAGCTGGCTCATATATCAATTAGTCCATCAGTGAACATTTATTAAGTACCTACCACATGTTAGCTCTTTCAATACAAACAGCTTCTGCCTTGAAGCACTTACATTCCATTGGGGAAGGCCACAAAAATTTAAGTGGGTATGGTTGAAAATGGGATCATGGGGCCACCAAGTATGTTTCAAGGGGTCCCAGATTATTATATAGATGTGAGAAATGAAGATATTAGATTTTTATGTCTTCTACATCTCTATTCTATGGCTTGGGGCTCCTTTCTGTGGCTAGGGCCATGGGAACATAGCATCTCTCTCCTCCCTTCCCATATCTCATACTCCTCCTCAGGGAACTGAGTATTTCATCACAATGTGTTTGTGGAGAACAGAGGTCATGGGGAATAGATCACCCTTCAAATATACTAACTCTAAACAAAAAGACATTTGCCTGAAGAGACCAATTATATTGAAAGAGATTGGTCCAAGGATAAAGAAGGTCACTCATTCAGATTTACTGTTTCTCAGAGGAATCAGAGTCTTTCATCAGAACATGTGAATCATTTCTAACTGGGCTGGCTAAAGTTGTAGTTACTGGGGGGAGGAGAAGGGTGGAGACCAAGCCCCTATTGGCTGAGAGAGGATATAGAAGAGATGAGAATTGTCGATAAGGCTGTACTTAGCTCTGGTAATTTTGAAGTTCCTCTAAAGGCCATTAAGTCTTTCTTTTATGGATCAGTGATTTTTCTTGGAAGTTGGCAAGAAGTCTCTGCCAGGTCAGTGACTACATTTTCTGTTTATGCTCCTACAAGAAAGGAGATGGTAAATAAAGATGAGATCATAAAAATATTCATGAATGGTCCTCAATTTCCCATCTTACTTTTGTTCCACTTGATTCCATTTCCCTTAAATTTCATAAATAAAGACATAAACAAGAGGTTGTTAGGTATGTTTGTGCATGTGCAAAAGGGTAGATCACATTGAGGAAGTAAAGGAAAAAAAGAAGGAAAAAAGCATTTATTAAGTGCCTGTTCTTGCTAAGTGTTTTACACATATTTTCTCATTTGTTCTTTACACCAACTCTAGACTGTAGTACTATTATTATTCTCATTTATCAGTTGAGGAAGTTGAAGTAGACAAAAGTTAATTGACTTTTCCAGAGTCTCATAGCTAGTAAGTGTCTGAGGCTGGAGTCTTCCTGACTCCAAACATAGCACTCTACCTTCTATGCCAACTAAGTGCAGGAGGTACAGGTAGAAGACATCCTGGAATTCTTAATTGAATTTTCCTAGTAACATAGTGTTTGACATACATACATAGTTGATATTCAAATAATTAAGGTGTACTAAAATCTTATTCACTATAACTACTAGTTTTTTTTTCTTTTTTTAGCTAATAATTTATTTTCTTCCCAGTTATATGTAAAGACAATTTTTAACATTCATTTTTTACTAATATATTTATTTTAACTCATCTTCATTTGGTTTGTTTTTTCATTTTTTAAATTGTGTTTTGTTTTTTCCAATTACACATTAAGACAATTTTTAACAGTTGTTTAAAAAATTTTGAACTCCAAATTTTCTCCTTTCCTCCAGCTCCTTACTTCTACCTAAAAAAGTAATTTGTTATAGGTTATATATGTGCAAACATATTAGTCATTTGTATAAAAAGAAACAGAACAAAAGGAAAGAACTATGAAAAAATTAAGTGAAAATTGTATGCTTTTATATGCATTCAGAGTCCATCAGTTCTTTCTCTAGTTATTGATAGCATTTTTCATCATGAGTCTTTTGGAATTGTCTGAGCTCATTGTGTTGCTGAGAACAGCTAAGTCAATCACAATGGATCATCACATAATGTTGCTGTTACTGTGTATAATGTTCTCCTGCTCACTTCACTTTGCATCAGTTCATGTAAATCTTTACAGATTTTTTTTCTGAAATCAGCCTGCTTATCATTTCCTACAGCACAATAATATTTCATTATAATAATGTACTTTACTTATTCAACCATCCCTCAATTTATGGACACCCCATCAATTTCCAGTTGTTTGCCACTATAAAAAGAGCTGCCATAAATATTTTTGTACAAATAGGTCCTTTCCCCTGATAAGTGTCTTTTTATTTGGAGATTCATAAGACATTTCAGGATCTTCTAATAACTCAAGGTCAAGAGAAGTAATATGCTATTTTAGGCCCAAACTGAGGTCATGAGTATATAATTAGTAAATATCTGAGGCTAGATTTGAACTCAGGTGTTTCTGATTCCAAACCCAACTGTCCTATCCACTAGTTATGTACTATTTATACACCATTTTGTAGCCTATTGGGAATATATTGTATTTCCTAATGTCCTTATGACACTTTGGGCAACCCACAATTTTAATTCTTGTTGCTTGCAATATTTTCTCCTTGACCTGGGATTTCTGGAATTTGGTTATAATATTCCTGGAAGTTTTCATTTTGGGATCTCTTTCCAGAGGTGATCAGTGGATTTTTTTCAATTTTTATTTTATGTTCTGGTTCCAGAATTCAGACAGCTTTCCTTGATAATTTCTTGAAAGATGATGCCCAGACTCTTAAAAAAAAATCATGACTTTCAGGTGGACCAATAATTTTTAAATTATCTCTCCTGGATCTATTTTCCAGGTCAGCTGTTTTTCCAATGAGATATTTCACTTTTTTTCCTATTTTTTTCATTTTTTTTTGCTTTATTGAATCTTGATTTCTTATAAAGTCGTTAGCTTCCATTTGCTTAATTCTGTTTTTTAAGGAATTATTTTCTTCAATGAGTTTTTGTATCTCTTTTCCTAATTGCTCAATTTTTCTTTTTAAGGCATTCTTTTCCTTAGCTTTTTGCATTTCCTTTTGTACCACTCTCAGTTCTTTCCCCGAACTTTCCTGTATCTCTCTTACTTGATTATCAAAATCCTTTTTGAGCTCTTCCATAACTTGAGAACAATTCTAATTTTTCTTGGAGGCTTGGATGTATGACCTTTGACTTTGTTATCTTCTTCTGAGTGTGTGTTTTGATCTTTTTTGTCACCATAACTTTCAATGGTCAGAAAGTTTTTTGTTATCTGCTCATTTTCATATTATTTGGCTTTTAATTCTTTGTTAAAGTAGGGCTCTATTTCCAGGGTGGAGAGTGCACTGCCCCAAGCTTCAGGGGGTTTGTGCAGCTTTTTTCAGAGATTCTTCAAAGAACCTGACCACAAGAACTCCTTTCTGCCTTGGAGCTGTTAGCAGTGTCTCTACCCCACTGTAGTTATAAGATTTAAAGGAACAGAGTTCTGCTTTGCTGATATTCAGGCCTAGGATTGGGACCAAGACTGCACTAGGACAGCCTGCACTGGGACTGTCCATTGAACTCCCACCCTGTTATCACAGACCCTCTTCACTGACCTTCCTAGTCCTGCCTGGTGTTCCCAGGAGCCTTTACCATTATGGTTGATTCAGAGGTCCCACTTCCCTGATGCTGGGGTCTAGCCAAGACTGGGGCCAGATTGGGTCGGGTCAGAATCTTCATGGAATCACAGGCTGGGATCTGCTGGGATCCCACCCTGGTTCCACCTTTTCTGCTGACCTTCCAGGTGTTCTTTGGTGTTTCTGAGCTGAGAAGTTTGAAAGTCGCTAGTGCTGCTGATTCAGAGATCAGGGTGGGACTGGATTGGGCTGGGGCTAGGGCTAAGACTGGGTCAAGACTTCGAAGGGACTGTAAACTAGACTCTCACCCTGATATCACAGACCTTTTCTGCTGACATATTCTTTTTGGTTAGAAAATGTTCTAGTTCTAAAATTTCTTTAGAGTCATTATTCAAAGGAATTTGGAGTGGTTTGGGGGAGAGATCAGGCAAATTCCTACCTTTACTCCACCATCTTGGCTCCGCCTTTAGAATTTTAATTCTTGGGGTCTGTGATATTCTATGACATAATCATATATCACCAATTGGAAGACTGTTATTTCTTTTGTTTCAGGTAAAATCTTGGGGTTGTTAAAAGCATTGTAATTTCTCTAAGGCAAATCAACACATCTTCTTCCTCTTGAACATTCTTCATCTTCAGTATCTATGAATTAGTTCCATGAGTTGGATAATAAATATTTTTCATTTACTTTTTTCCTATATAGAAAAACTGAACTCTTTTGCATCATTAAGGATCTCATTCAAAACATTCTGTAAAGTTCTAGAATGTGATTCAAACTATAAGTCATCTACAAATAGGCAAATGTAAAAATGTCTTACTGATGAGCAGGCTGATTTCAGAAAAGCCTTGAAAAACTTGATGCTGATGTTTTCATTTTTGTTGTTGTTAAATTATGATTTTAAAAATCATCAACAAAACTTGATGAACTGATGCTGAATGAAATGAGCAAAACCAGGAGAACAGTGCACATAGTAACAACAAGATTATGTGATGATCAACTATGACAGACTTAGCTCTTCTTAGCAATACAGTGATCCAAGTCAATTCCAATAGATTGGGATGGAAAATGTCATTTGCATTCTAAGAAAGAATTAGGAAATTGAATAGAGATTGAAGCATACTGTTTTTACCTTTTGGGGGATTTTTTCTTTCTTGTGGTTTTTCCTTTTTGTTTTGATTTATCTTTCACAACATAACTAATATGGAAATGTGTTTAAAATGATTGTGTATGTATAACCAATATCAGATTGCTTGCTGCCTTGGGGAAGAAAGAGGTAAGGGAGGGAAGGAGAAAAAAAATTGGAACTCAAAATCTTACAAAAGTGAATGTTAAAAGCTGTCTTTACATGTAATTGGAAAAAATAAAATACTATTTAGTGAAAAAAATGACTGCCTTGTACATTGTAGGAACTCGAATTGAATTATTATAAAAATCAATCATCATGGTAAAAGACTAGAAAAAACTGGTCTTTTTGAATTTTCTGGTTGGCTGAATTGTGGATAAACAGAATTATTCACAAACAAGGCAGTCCTTCTACTCATAAGAATATTTTGTAATAGGCATAACACTTTTTATATGGCATTTTAGGCTGAGAAATTGATATCCAATTTTTAGTTTCCTTTCATTTTTGTTGTTGTTAAATTATAAATTTAAAAATCATCAATAAAATTCATATTTCCATAGATAAGGAAGGAAAGAAAAAGAGCATTGTATATTAAACTGAGAATTACATAAAACCTTGTTGTGTTTTTTTTTAAGTATTTTTTTTATTAAAGCTTTTATTTGCAAAGCATATGCATGGGTAATTTTTCAACATTGACCCTTGCAAAGCCTTCTGTTACAAATTTTTTCCTCCTTTCCCCCACCTCCTCCCCTAGATGGCAGATAGTCTATACATGTTAATTATGCTAAAATATATGACAAATTGAATATATGTATACATATTTATACAGTTCTCTTGCTGTATAAGAAAAATTGGATCTACAAGAAAAAAAAACCTGAGAAAGAAAACAAAATGCAAGCAAACATCAATAGAGAGCATGAAAATGCTATGTTGTGGTTCACACTCAGATCCCACAGCCTCTCCCTGGGTGTATATGGCTTTCTTCATCACTGAACAATAACCTTGTTGTGTTTTTTTTTTCAAGTGGAATGAAGGTATTAGCCAATGAAGGTCTAGCTTTCAGAGCATGGTGACCCTTTTTCCAGAAATGCATGGTAGAGTAGCCCTATCCCTCACCATTTCATAATACATACAGGAATTCTTTGAGTGTTTCTTGTTGACTTATTTTGTGGTAGCATGACTTTTAATTGATTACTGAGTGTGCTGAGTGTACATATGGATGATTTGAACAGAAAAAACTCTCTTTCTCCTTTTTTCTCTCTTGTTGTCTTTCTGTTTTTCTTTCTCTCTCTTTCTTGCTGGGGAGGAAAATAAGAATTGTTGTAAACCCCTAGTATAGAAATAAGGTAGTTCCAGCAGCAGATTTAAGTAAATGTGGTATTTATCATGACAATATCAATACTACCCCACTTATCCATGAAAGCTAAGAAGTTTCCTTGACACTCTTTTTATTTTTTTTGTATCATTATCATTACCTCTTATTTCTTACACAAATCAAAACTCTTCCTTGCAACAAACAAGTATAGTCAAGACAAAAAAAGCATGTTGCATTAATCATATTTGAAGATATAGGTCTCATTCTCTACTTATTACTTTAAGTATCACCCTTTATATATAGATCACTTTTTAGCCAAGATTTATATAGATCACCCTTTAGTCAAGAAATAGGAAGCACATTTTGTCATTAATCTTTTGGAGTCATGTTTCATCATTGCATTAATCACTGCTCTTAAGTCTTTCAAATTTGTTTTCCATTCTATAATTTTGCAATCATTGTATAAATTGTCTTCAGTTCTACTCATTTTACTCTCCATTAGTTCATATGCATTTCCTAGCTTTCCCTGAATCCATCCCTTTTGTTGTTCTTTTAATGAATTTATGAAACAGTCCATGCCGCTTGAATAGACAGACAGGGATGTGGAAAGACCCTGCCTCCAAAGGAGATTATGACTTCCACCTTTGGGTTGAGCCAGAAGATGGCTGCACCTGCATACTTACTCCATGCCCATATTTCTAAGATGTGTATTGACCTAGAATTATATTTATCTACTACACATCAGATATTTGCAGTCTAAGGGTACAATACCCTTTTGTGGGTTCAGAATAAAAGTTATTTTCCAAGCAGGTTTCTCCAAATAGGAAGCAGTCCTATCCTAAACGAAGATGATAATTGTTGGCTTACTCTCTCCCAGTTTAGTTTCTTCTCATCATACACTTATGCAAAAAGAAAAGACAGCGAACAAACATTTGCTAAAAACAAATAGTAAAACAGAAATTGGGCAAGTTATGCAGGTTAGGGATGGAATAGGGAAATGGACTCTGACTCAGGAAACAAGATAATAACTAAGAAAGGAATTATCTCTCTGGAGAAGTCTACTTTTGCATTTTCATTTGTGGGGAATCAATGTACATGCTCGGCTTCAGACCTTCAAATATCTATGGTTCTAGAGATTCCTATCAATCACACAAAAAATAGTGTCTTTTCTCTAATCCTGCATCTCTCAAACGACTTTTTTTTCTCTCTGACATTTCAGAGAAATTGAAGAGGCTACCACATGGTATAGTGTATGGTGCTTTGGACCTGGAGTCAAATCTGGCCTCAGGCACTAAGTAGCTGTGTGATCCTGGGCAAGTCAGTTAATATCTGTTCCTCTCAATTTCCTCAATAGAAAAATGAAGACAATAACCAGGGTTAGTGCGAGTCCTAAACAGTGCTTAGCATTGTACCTGGTATATGGTAGGCACAATATAAATGCTAATTTATATGATTAAAATTGCCCATTTTTTCTCTTGTGACCACCTCCCAGTTTTGAGTTCAACTGAGGCATAATAAATTCTGCTCCCATTCTTCATTTGAATTTTGTGAATATTCATATTTCAAGTATGTTTCTTGTTTCTTTCTGTCTCCAACTGTTCTCTTGTAAACAAAACATTGGCAGTTCTACTTTCTAACCTATTCTACTATATTTCTCTATTTTATGAGTGAGTTCATCCTATTCACATTCACTGTTATGATTATTCATTGTATTTTTAAACTTTTAAATCTCTTTACCAATCTACTCCTTTCTTTATGGAGAAGGTGATGAAAGAAACAAAATGTGAGCAATACTAGTAACCTAGTGCTCTGATTCTTCTCTTCTCTTCTCTTTCTTTCTTTACCTAATCCAGAATCTGATCAGTGGTTCTTCTGCTATCTTTCTTTTTGATTCTCTCAATTATTACCCTCTGGAATTAAAGTTCATTTTGCTTGTGATTACTCAACTTATGCAACTTCTCTACTACTCACCCTTACCTCTTAAACCATTCTCATCTCCTCTATTTCCACTCATTTTCCTGCTAAATTTAATGTATTTCTACACTAAATTATTTCTATGCTCAACCATTCTTTGCCTAGTTCACGTAAGATGATATCCACAAGATATCCTTTTTATGTTTGTGCATTCTTCTTCCTTGAAACTCCAATTATGAAAAAATAATAAACTCTTCCCCCTTTCTTTTCATTTTTCTGAGTTCTTTTTCTTCTTTTTTCCCCTTAAAATGAATAAAACCATCCTTAGATACTGTTGAGTTTTTTTAACTTCCTCTATCAATGTAAGAAACAGTAAAATTCTGAAATCATAGATTCATTTTTTCCCTATTAAAATGCAAATCATCATTTAGCACCTTCCAATTGTTCAAATATATTTATCTTTTCTAGGTTCCTCTTGTCTTTTATGTTTACATATCCATGATTCTACATTCTTTAATATTCATAGGGAGATTCTCCAATTGATAAATGATCAAAGGATATGAACAGACAATTTTCAGATGAAGAAATTAAAACTATTTCTAGTCAGATGAAAAGGTGCTCCAAATCACTATTGATCAGAGAAATGCAAATTAAGACAACTCTGAGGTACCACTACACACCTGTCAGATTGGCTAAAATGACAGGAAAAGATAACAATGAATGTTGGAGGGGATGTGGGAAAACTGGGACACTGATACATTGTTGGTGGAACTTTGAATGGATCCAACCATTCTGGAGAGCAATTTGGAACTATGCTCAAAAAGTTATCAAACTGTGCATACCCTTTGACCCAGCAGTGTTTCTATTGGGCCTATATCCCAAAGGGATCTTAAAGGAGGGAAAAGGACCCACATGTGCAAAAATGTTTGTGGCAGCCCTTTTTGTAGTGGCTAGAAACTGGAAACTGAATGGATGCCCATCAATTGGAGAATGGCTGAACAAATTATGGTATATGAATGTTATGGAATATTATTGTTCTGTAAGAAATGACCAGCAGGATGATTTCAGAGAGGCCTGGAGAAACTTGCATGAACTGATGCTGAGTGAAATGAGCAGAACTAGGAGATCATTGTACATGGTAACAATAAGACTATATGATGATCAATTCTGAGGGATGTGGCTCTCTTCAACAATGAGATATTTCAAGCCAATTCCAAATGTTCAGTGATGAAGAAAGCCATATACACTCAGAGAGAGGGATCTGAATGTGGACCACAACCTAACATTTTCATGCTCTCTATTGATGTTTGCTTGCATTATGTTTCCCTTCTCAGATTTTTTTTTCCTTGTAGATCTGATTTTTCTTGTGCAGTAAGATAACTGTAAAAATATGTAAACATATATTTGATTTTCCAAGTATTTTAACATAATTAACATGTAGTAGACTTCCTACCATCTAGGGAAGGGGTGAGGGCTAGGAGGAGGAAATTTGTAACAGAAAGCTTTGCAAGGATCAGTGTTGAAGAACTACCCATACATATGTTTTGCAAATAAAAAGCTTTAATTTTAAAAATATCCATAGGCAGCTCTGCTTAGTTTGAACAACAAGGAATATAATGTCCTTCTCAGAATAAGCTGATCATGTAAAATCTCAACATTATCTTACCAACTAGGTCTGGATTCTCAATACCTTCCCATCTCTTTATCCTCCTCTCTCTTTTAATAGGAAGACTGGAGGATGGGACACTAAACTACTCCCAAAACTTTCTTTTATAGAGTGCTGCATGTGGAATCTCCAATTAATTTTCTACTTTCTTTTAGTAGTATTGCTTGATTTGAACTCCAGGAACCATGATGTTCCTTTCCCAGCCTCACCTCCCCCCACTTTCCAGTGGGTTTTTGTGTGTTATCTTCTCTTATTAAATTGTAATGTCCTTGAGGGCAGGGACTGTCTTTCTTTTTCTTCTCTGTAGCCTAGCATTCAACATAGTACCTGGCAAAAAGTTGATACTTAATGTTTATTGTATTGTATTCTACTCAATTCTAGTCTTTTCACCAAGAATGACTGAAAATCAAGAGTCCTCAATCTGTTAAAGCTCCATTTCCCCTGAGGAGTACACACAGTTTTGCAGTAGCAGGTTTTCTTGTTTGTTAAGTAAGTAAGTTAAGTAAGTTTGTTAAGTTCAGTTTTTTGGAATGTCAAGTTTCATTGTCTATGCAAAGATAGTTTTCAACATTCACCCTTGCAAAACCTTGTGTTACATTTTTTTCTCCCTTCCTTCCCCCCACCTGTTCCATAGACAGCAAGTAATCTAATATATGTGCAATTCTTCTATCATATTTCCACAATTATCATGCTGCAAAAGAAAAATCAGATCCAAAAGGAAAAAAGAATGAGAAAGAAAACAAAAAGCAAATAAACAACAACAAAAAAGCTGAAAATGCTAAGTTGTGATCCACATTCAGTACCCATAGTCCTTTCTGGATGCAGATCGCTTTCTCCATCACAAATCTATTGAATTTGGCCTGAATCACCTCATTGTTGAAAAAAGTCACATCCATCAGAATTGATCATCATATAATCTTGTTATTGTCATGTACAATGTTCTCTTGATTCTACTCACTTCACTTAGCATCAGTTCACATAGGTCTCTCCAGGCCTCTCTGAAATTATCCTGCTTAATGTTTCTTATAGAACAATAATATTCCATAATATTCACATGCCATAACTTGTTCAGCCATTCTGCAACTGATGGGCATCCACTCAGTTTCCAGTTCCTTGCCTCTACAAAAAGAGCTGCCACAAACATTTTCCCTTTTTTATGATTTGGAATACAGACCCATTAGAGACACTGCTGGATCAAAGGGTATGCACAGTTTGATATCCCTCCGGGCACAGTTACAAATTGCTCTCCAGAATGGTTGGATAAGTTCACTAACACCATCAACAATGTCTTAGTGTCCCAGATTTCCCACATTTCCTCCAACATTTATCATTATCTTTTTCCTGTCACCTTAGCCAATTTGAGAGGTGTATAATGGTATCAGGTCAATTATTTTTAAAAGTTGGTACCTTACATATTCTTCTTTTTTTTTAGCTTTGCTCTAACAGTTCATGTTGCATTATAGGTCACTGAGTTCCTTTTTGCTCCATTCTATTTTTTAGGGAGTTCACTACACGAAAAATTTTTTCTGCTTTTTTTTCTGAGCAATTTAATCTCCTTTTATTTTTTTCCTTCAAGCACTCAAATTTCATCTTTTTCATTTCTTGCCATTTTTGGAGGCCTCATGACCAAGCCATTCTGTTCTTTAGGCCTCACTTACATATAAGTGTTTGTACTTATTCTGGGTTTACTTCTCATGTTTTTCTTAACTTGTGGTGTTTCTTCATTTTGTTTGGCATTTTCTTCTACTTTGTTCATATATTCCTAACTTTACATTCTACACTGAGACCTTAGAGTGGGTAGTCCTTGTTTGGCTTTTTGTCCTCTGTAATTGGATGTTGCTGCCATTGAACTCCACTGTCTGCAAGATCTCAGCTTTGGGTTCCTTCTCCTGTTGGTCCAGCATTAGTCTGGGTGCTATTCTTTGTATCATTTTTTCTTTCTTACTCCTTTGATAAGCCTCGACAGGATATTGTAGATATCATTGGATGAAGGTTTTTGTTTTTGTTTTTGTTTTTGTTTTTTACACGACTCCTGCTTCTTGTGCTGTTTTGCTGTGACCAGTCCTGAGCACTGAGCTCTGTATCCTGCTATGGTGCTGGTTCGGGTTGTTCAGGTGCTGTACTTCACCTATATTCCACTGTAGTTAGTTATGGCTCAGTCGATCCAAAGTGGTGGTTTTCATTTCCCTGGATTATCCCTCCTTAGAGTATCTGCAAGCTTCTGGCAGTTTCTTCCACAATCATGGATTTGATAAAGTTGTTTCTTCATTGTTATCTTTTTACTGTTGTTTCTTTCTATGCTTTAAAAAAATTATTTTTTCTTGTTTGGTGACCCAGTTGATAAAATACTGATTCTGGAGTCACAAAAACTAGAGTTCAAATCTGGCATCAGATACTTATTAGTTGTGTGACCCTAGGGAAGTCAGGTAACTTTCATTTGGTTGTTTCTCATATGTAAAATGAGGATAATAATAGCACCTGCCTTCCATAATTGTTGTGAACATCAAATGAAATAATTTTTAAAAGAGCTTAGCGTGGTGCCTGGTATATAGCAGATCCTTAATAAAAACTTGCTCCTTCCCTCTCCTCTTTGCTCTAATCTAAGGAATAGAGCTCAGATTTAATTTTTGCTATCAGCCTCAGTACAATTCTCGCTCTTCTTGGTGCATTTACTGTAACTTTTTATATTCTCCATTCAGGAATTTATAATATACATATTCATGTTAAATCAAGCCCCAGTGACTTACATTACATGTTTAACATCTGTTAAAAACCCTATATCTATATTAACACATGCTCTAGACTACTCAATCTAGACTACTCGAGAGAAGACATTTTGTCCCATGAGGCAGGTATTTTGGACCTATCTTTTCCTCATTTCTTTTCATGTTCCATTTTTAACCAAATTCTCTCCTAGGACTACGTCACTTGGGTCATGCAGAGCCTGCCTATTGCTAAGTGATTCTCCAGGGTAATTTGTATGACCTTTGCACTAGTGACTTTACTAGTGTAAAGTAATTTATTCACCCTCAAAAGAGCAAGAGCACTCATTTTGAGGACAGGAAGCCATACCTCCCAAAGAAACCTTCCAGAAAGTGGCAATAGTTCAGTAGGGGAAGAAAGCATCACCTCTGGGGTACAGCAAGACCTCAGTGGATAATCAGCCCAGTACAGAAATAGCCCAGCAACAGAGGACAATTGTCCAGTTGGGGAACAGAAGATGGTGATTTCTGAACCAAAATGGAGCATTAGTTTGGTCCAGGTGATGGCCTTAAGATGCAGTGAGCTACTGAGAAAATGAAAGGTGTTTTGGCTAGAAAGCCAGTTTAGGAAGATGAATTGAATTACCTCCTCATAGGTTTTCCTGCCCTACTTCCTCCCTTCTCATCCCCTCTTCCCCCCAAAAAACCCAACAACAACCAATATGGGGAATCTGGGAGGAGTTTGTGCCACTGATGTAATAGGACTCTGTTTCCCCCTGCTTTTTGTGGAGGGTGGGCCACCTGGCCTGGGGAAAGTCCTAAAAATGATCCTCACCCACCTGAATCTCCTAGCTCTGGAAAAATGACCTGGTTTCCACAGGAAACTCCCACTTCTAATTGATCTGGGAATCACTTTGGTCTGGGAAATGATCACCACCCTTATTGATTTGGAAATTAGCCCCTAATCACTCCCTAGCCCCAAACCAAAGAAGGCTAAATAAAAAACAAGACTGTACCCAAAGCTTTGCTATCTTCCTAATCAGGAAGCATCCCACTGAGGGAAATAGTTTCTCAGTGAATTCTTTCCCCAAACCTGCAACACCAGCCTGGGGATCCCCATTGCTGTTAGGGTATCCTCATTGCTGTTAGGGTATCCTCATCCCTCAACACCATTACCTATATAGGATATTCTTCCTTATCATTTACCTTGCTAGTATGTTTAATTAATTTAATGTTTTACTTTGAATTCACGTGTCATCTAGTTCAATCCAGCATAAACTGCTCACTGGTAGGGCTTAGTTTTACAGGTGTGCAGTGGAGCCAGTTGAACCAGCTCTGAGAATTCAGATTCTGCTGACTCCAGGACCCATGCTCTATTTGCTTTGACACCTAGCTGCCCCTAGGTTTTTTGCATGTGCTATTCCTGTCTCTTCCAACTCAAACAGCTTCCCCAATTACTGCCTGCCTATTCATAGAACATTTACCTTTCAAGGTTCCCCTCAGGCTTCACTTCATATATGAAGTCTGCCTGAAACATTTGAATCCATGATTTTCTCCATTCTTTCATTACCCATGGCACTCATATCTAGACCATATATTTGTTTTGCTTTAATGTCGTCTTTTGTTTTTATACTGGTTTCCCCTCCTCCCCCCCCAAAAAACCCCACTTCATCATCACTAAATCCTTTTTGTTGTTGTTTATCATTTATTTTCTGTTTATTTTAATAGTATCTTATTTTCCCCAATTGTAAAGATAATTTTTAGCATTCTTTTTTTTTAAATGTATACACATTTATACAGTTTTCTTGCTGCACAAGAAAAATCAGATCTAGAAAGAAAAAAACACTTGAGAAAGAAAACAAAATAAAAGCAAACATCAACAGAAAGCATGAAAATGCTATGTTGTGGTACACACTCAGTTCCCACAGGCCTCTCTCTGGGTGGATATGGCTCTCTTCATCACTGAGCAATTGGAGCTGGTTTGAATTATCTCACTGTTGAAGAGAGGCATTAGCATTCATTTTTACAAGATTATGAGTTTGAAATTTTTCTCCCTTCCTCCTGCCCCTCCCCTCTTCCTAAATGACAAGGAATTTGACATAGGTTATATATGTATAATCATATAAAACAGACTAAAAGGAAAAATAACATGAAAAAATAAAATAAGTAAAAACAAAACAGGCTTTGATCTGCATTTAGAGTCTATCACCTCTTTATTTGGATGTGGATAGTACTTTCCATTATGAATCCTTTGTAATTCTCTTGGATCATGATATTGTTGAGAAGAGCTTATTCATAGTTGATCATTGCAACACATTGCTATTACTGTATGCAATGTTTTCCTGGTTCTGTTCATTTCACTTTGCATCAGATCATGAAGTCTTTCCAGGAAAGCTTTCTTTCTAAAAAATAAAAATAAAAGAGTAGTAGGAGCAGGAAAACAACAAGAAGATTTAAGCTAAGTCAACAAATGGCCACCAAATATGATAATTGTCATTCATATAGTGAAGCTAAGTTGTTCAATTTTGTGCCTAATTATACTTTGGTACACTTTTCCAATTGTATAACATGCATATGTTATCTTCCTAACTAGATTATAAGTTTTATTCTAAGAAAGCCAGTACTTTATGGTTTGCTAAGTGTTTTATTAATAATATTCCATTTCATCCTTATAGCAACCCTGGGAGGGAGGCACTATTATTAATAAACTGATAAGAACATATACTACACCTGATCTTAGCCAAAAGGTCGAGAAGCATTTGAGGCACTATTATTATACCCATTTTATGAATAAGGAAACTGAGGCACTAAAGAATTAAAGTAACTTGACCAGGTTCATCAAAGTATCTCAGGTAGGATTTGAATTTAGGCCTTCCTAATTTCAAATCCAGCATCCTATACATCATGCAGGCCCTTCAGTTCTTCACTATTTCCCAAAGTCTGTTCAAACTCATGTATATTGTAGCCTTAAGACTCTCTATTCATCCACATGGCTCTCTTCAACAATGAAATGTTTCAAACCAGTTCTAATTGTTCAGTGGAGAAAGCCATATACATCCAGAGAGAGGGATGTGAAATGTGGACCACAACATAACATTTCATGCTCTTGATTGTTGTATGCTTGCATTGTGTTTCCTTTCTCTGATTTTTTTTCTTGTAGATAGGATTTTTCTTGCACAACAATGATAAGTGTGGAAAAATGTATACATATATTCGATTTGTCAAGTATTTTAACATAATTAACAGGTAGTGGATTTCCTGCCATCTAGGGGAGGGGTGGGGAGTAGGGGGGAAAAATTTGTAACAGAAAGCTTTGTAAGGGTTAATGTTGAAGAATTACTCATACATATGTTTTGCAAATAAAAAGCTTTAATAAAAAGAAAAGAAAAGAAAACAGCAAAAAAAAAGACTCTATCCATCCTATCTTCTGTCATCCTCTTCTCCTTTTACCTTCCATCTTTTCCAACATCAGGAGCTTTTCAATGAGTCCTATCTTCTCATTATGTGGTCATAGTATTTAAACTTCAACTTCCAATGAGTAGTCTGAATTAATTTCTTAAAGTACTGACTGATTTGATTTCCTTGCTCTCCAAGGAACTCTTAAAAATCTTTTCTAACACCACAATTTGAAAGTATTGATTCTGTAGTGCTCAACTTTCCTTATAATTCAGCTCACAGATCTATATTACTACTCAGAAAAAGCCTAACTGAATGTAGAATTCCAGAGAATTGCAAAGAGAAGTAAGAAGGATTTATTAAATGAGTAATACAAAGAAATGGAAGAAAACAATAGAATGGGAAATACAAGAGATTTCTTCAAGAAAATTAGACATATCAAGGGAACATTTCATGCAAAAATGAGCATAAAAAAGACAAAAATGGTAGGGACTTAATACAAGTAGATTAAGAAGAGATGGCAAAAATAAATAAAACTTTATAAGAAAGACAGCTCTAGGTTGTAGTTGCTTTCTAAAAAATAGTATTTTATTTTTCCAAAATACATGTAAAGATAGTTTTCAACATTTTTGAAAGGGGCCACAGAAAGAAGGATACTACTGAATGAATGAACTATAACAACTTAGATCTGTCATTACAATAAAATGAAATAATATTTATAAAGAACTTTATAAATCTTAAAACACTATATAAATGCTAGTAGTTATCATTATTATTAAAAAGTAAATATCTAAATTTAATTTGATATTATTATCATGTATAAACTACTTGATTTGTAATCCTTTTTTTTTCAGAACTTTAAAGAGAAGATGCCTCCCTCCTTCCTCAAGACAACAAGCAATCTGACATAGATTAAATATGTTCAATTCTTTTAAACACATTTCCATATTTGTCATGTTGTGCAAGAAAAATCAGACCAAAAGGAGAAAAAATCATGAGAAAGAAAACAAACAAAAAGGTGAAAATACTAGGCTTTGATCCACATTCAGTTCCCATAGCTCTCTCTCTGGATGCAGATGCATTTTCCATCCCAATTCTGTTGGAATTGCCTAGAAACACTGCATTGTTGAGAAGAGCCAAATCCATCACAGCTGATCATTATATAATCTTGTGGTTACTATGTACAATGTTCTCCTGGTTCTGCTTACTTCACTCAACATCAATTCATGTAGGTCTTTCCAGGCTTTTCTGAAATCAGCTTGCTCATCATTTCTAATTGAACTATAATATTCCATTATATTCATATACCATAACTTATTCAGCCATTCCCCAACTAAGGGGTTCACTCAATTTCCAGTTCCTTGCCAGTTCAAAAAGATCTGTTACAAATATTTTTTCACACCTAGGTCTTTTCCCCTTTTTATGATTTCTTTGAGACTGCTGGATCAAAGGGTATACACAGTTTTAATAACCCTTTGGGCATAGTTCCAAATTGCTCTCCAGAATGGTTGGATCATTTCACAACTTCACCAATACTGCATTAGTGTTCCAGTTTTCCCACATCTCCTCCAAGTTTATCTTGTCTTTTTCTGTCATATTAGCCAATCTGAGAGGTATGAGGTAATAGGAGGTAATTGTTTTTATATAATCCTCATTTTTACACAGGAGAAAACTGTTGAAAGAGTTAAGTGACTTGACCAGGGTTGCACAGTTAATAAGTGAGGTGAGATTTTAATCCAAGTCTTCTTGATTCTATGTTTAGCATTCTTTCAACCTAGCTCCTTGTGCATATATTTTACCTCTAAATATAGTGTGTTCTTTAAGATTGTTATGTTCAGCAGAGTTTTAAAAGAGCTACATTTTTAATGAAAAGATAATGAATGCAAAATAAAATTCTCTCTAATTCAACCATGCCTATGGCAAAACCCTACAGTTCCCCAAAGCAATTTTCTTTACTTTGACCTCTGCCAACAGCTTCCAAACAAAGGTGCTAAGGGGAGAGAGTGGGTGGGAGGTACAGCCCTGTTCTCTTGGCTTAAGTGACACTCTGCTCAATGAGAGGGCTTTTAGGCTTTTAGAAAAGAAATTTCTCACTAGGCACTTTTCTGACTGAGCCCTGCTGAATTCTGCACTTGTAAACAACAAATTGGCTCAGACCATAAAGAGATTCTGACGAGTGTACTGAGCTCTTATGACACAGAAAACACCATTAGACATGCATAAGTGACCTGTAAAATATCCAGCTGGACCCAGAGGCAGTCAGCCTTTTGCTAATTCCCCCCAAGCAAGTCTCAGGAAAAAAACATGGTTTAGGTTCATTAGAAGTGATAATGGTTAATATGTGAAAAGAACACACTGTGTTGAGGTCAGATCCTTGACTGTAGTCACAGTGTTGTGATAGTGGTGAGAGGTAGGGGAAGGGGGAAACAACATCCAAAGTGGAAGTGGAGGTAGAGGAGGGAGATAGAAGAATCATTCACTGAAAATCTTGTCATTTTTTTCCAAAGAATCATAGATTTACAAGATGAAAGGGACCTCAGAAGCCATCTATAATTCTGCTGTTCTCATGCTTTTTAATGTCCTTCCAATGAGATAAACCCTCCTCCTTCTTTTAAGGACACAATATAGTGGGCATGAGGATTTCAGATTAGGAAACATATTTCCTTTTACTGCTTCTAAAAAATCTTCCTTTGTAAAATTTCCCAAAATGACTATAATGAATACTGTTTTTTTCTGTGTCATATTATTCTCTAATGATTTTAGGTGTGCTAGTTGTCTCTCCAGGTGGATTATCAATTTCCCAAAGATAAGGAACATTTCCTAACTTGTCATTTCATATTCTCTTGTGTACCTTCATAGTATCTTGCTCCCACAGACGCTTAATAAATGGGATTTTAATGAACAGCATGAGCAATGGATGGTAAATCTAGGAAGGGACTTTAAAGGCCATCTAATCTAACCCCTTTATTCGACATGTAAGGAAACAGCCCCAGGGAGGTTAACTGTTGTTGTAATGAATTCTAATTTGGAAAGCAATTTGGAATCATACCCCAAAAGTCATTAAATTTCATATTCTTTAATACAATGATATTACTAATAAGCATATAATCCAGAGATGTCAAAGACATAAGGAAAGCCATATATATATAAATATGTACAGCAGCACCCTTTTTTTTCTGACAAAGAACCAGAAACAAAGTGATACCTATCATTTAGGAAATGACTGAACAAATTATTAAATATGAATGAAATATAATATTATTGAGTGATAAGGAGTGACAAAAGGAAGATGTGAAATGATACAGAGGGAAGTGAGCTTAAATGGAAAAATAATTTATACAGTGTCTATAATAATGTAGAGGAAAAGAACTTTGAAAAACTCAAAGTTATTTGAAAAACTCAATAAGGACAAATTATAACTCTAGAACACTAAGAATGAAGCATGATTCCTAGCTTTTGGTAGAGAGGTGAAAGACTAGAGGTATAGAATAAGATATACATTTTCAAACCTAGCCACTCTATAAATTTATTTTGTTTGATTACATTTGTTACAAGGTAGGGCTTATTTGCGGGAGCTGTAATTGGGAATGAGTGGATGGATAGTAGTAGTGATGCAAAAAAAGAAGAAAAGAAATAATAGAATATCCATAAAACACACAGAAAAGAACAGAAATTCAGAAGGGGAAACAGGTGAGCAGGATGGTATTGGTACAATTGTATTAAATAAATGTAATGTATATATTTTGAAAAATAAAGCTATATAATATAGAAATTTGAAGATTCATATATAATCTTCTTTTTCTAGTCATCTTTGTATTTGGAAATTTCCATGCTTGCTAATAATAATAATGATAGCTAGTATTTGTATAGTACTTTGTTTGTAATATGCTTTATATGTATTATTTAATTTGATTCTCAAAACAATCCTGTGAGGCAGGTGCAATTATTAATTATTCTCTATTTTATAGATGAGAAAATTGAGGTTAAATGACTTGTTTAGGGTTACATAATGAGGAAGTGTTTGAGGCTGGATTTGAACTCAAATCTTTTTGATTCTAGGCCTAGTACTCTGTACCACTCAGTTAAA
The DNA here is from genome assembly GCA_023553655.1 of Myrmecobius fasciatus. Lineage (NCBI taxonomy): Eukaryota > Metazoa > Chordata > Mammalia > Dasyuromorphia > Myrmecobiidae > Myrmecobius > Myrmecobius fasciatus. The sequence continues at coordinate 11,144 of JAJPUD010011103.1, read as the reverse complement.
TAAAATTAGCTATTTAAAAAAAACTAATAAAAACTCGGGACTTCCTATTTCTTTGTAAATAGTATTTTATTTTCCCCAATTACACGTAAAGATATTTTTCAACATTCATTTTTAAGTAAGAGTTTGAGTTCCAATTTTTTCTTCCTCCCCACTCCCCAGGATGACAAGCAATCTGTTTTAAGTTATACACATTCAATCATATTAAACATATTTCCACATTAGTCATGTTGTGAAAGAAGAAACAGAACAAAAAGGAAAAACCATTGACGCATGTGCATGTACACACATACACGTGAAAATGATATGCTTCTATGTTTTCCTTCTCAGGGTTTTTCTTTCCTGTACAGCAAGATAACTGTATAAATATATATACACATATTCGATCTGTCAAATATTTTAACATAATTAACATGTATTAGACTACCTGTCATCGAGGGGAGGGGTGAGGGGTAGGAGGGAAAAATTTGTAATAGAAAGCTTTTCAAGGGTCAGTGTTGAAAAATTACCCATGCATATGTTTTGCAAATAAAAAGCTTTAATTAAAAAAAAAAGAAATATGCTTCAATCTGCATTCAGACTCCATAATTTTCTTTCCCTTTTGGGAACGTCATTTTCTATCATGAATCTTTTGGAATTGTCTTAGATCATTGCATTGAGGAGAAGAGCTAAGTCTACCACAGTTGGTGATCGTACAATGTTACTGTTATTGTGCACAGTTCTCCAAAACTCAGGACTTCTATAGTCCATTAATGTCATTATTATTCAGTTGTTTCAGTCATGTCTTACTCTTTGTGACCTCATTTGGGGTTTTCTTGGCAAAGATACTGGAGCACTTTGCCATTTCCTTCTCTAGCTCAGAATTAAGTGAATTGTCCAGCACACAGCTAGGAAGTGTCTGAGAGCAGATTGGAACTCTCGTCTTTTTGGTCATCTTGACTCCAGGTCCAGCATGCTATCCTTGGTATCACCTAGTTGCCCATATGTTTATTGTATGTATGTATGTGTGTATATGCACCTATCTAGACATATACATATGTATTAGTGTAGACATACACATAGTCATGATTGAAATTAAGGCAAATTGAGGCACAAAGTTCCTAATATCAATTTAGAATAAATTTGAATTTCTCAACATTCTACCTCTTCCTATCCCTCTTTCCATTTTTAGACTTCTCATTTAAATATCAGTCACTGAGCAGAGGACTGGACATCCTCTTCCCTGGTCTTAGGAATAAGATTGTCCTGTTCCGTAAAAGTCAGAGAGTATTTTTACTACAATGCTTGGAAAAATAACTGTCTCATTTTTGTTTTATTTGAAAAGTTACTTTCTGTCATAGGAAAAGCTCAGTGCTATTGGTAAATGGTGAAACAAGAAGGGCTAAAAGGACAGTGAAAAAGCAGGGAGAGGCTGAAGGTCAGTCATCCAGAGATGCTCCATTTGGAAACATTCCTGAAAAGGTCAGTTTCTACATCAACTGGGGTTTAATAAATGAGCCTTAAATGTCTGGGTACTTCTTGCTAGTCATTAAAACCCAATGTAAACAGATCCAAGAATAAAACCCAAATAAGGAACATTAAGTCATGAATAAATTTAATCTGTATTGAGCATGACTGTTAAAGGAATTTGAAGCTTTTTGCAGTTTTAAGCCTTCTCAGCTCCCTTTATTTCATGTCAGATTAAGGTGATCTGCATTTGGGGGAGAGAATTAACATCCTATTAGGATCAGAGGATAATAAATCACAGATTTAGTGTTGGAAGGGATAATTTCATCTAATCTTGTAAATGAAAACCAAAGCCCAGAGAGGTGATAAGCTAGGAAGTTCTTTTATTTCCAAATTTAGCGTTTTTTTCCCTCTGTATCACATTGCCTAAGTAAGATGTATTGTTCTTTTCTTGTATTAAAACCAGTTCTTATCTTGTATTAGACTCCAGAATCCAAAGCTAAAAGACACACAGGTAGAGAGACCTAGCAAGTTCAGTACCCTATAAATTTTAAATGATCCGAGAGTTGTCCTAGTATCTCAGTATTCTAGAGTTTAGGGATTTTTCAGTTATCACATTGTAAGAAACAAAATTCCTTACCAAGAACTCGATAGATTTGCTGGTGAAGCCAGGAAAGATTTTTATTAAACAATTTAATCTTTAATAATTAGATTATTAAACGATATTGCAAGAATGGGTACCAAGAAGCAGGTACTCTCTAAAAGTGCTAAAGCATGATTTTAAAAAAATAATATCTTTTTGTTTTTCAAAACACATGTAAAGATAGTTTTCAACATTTACCCTTGCAAAACCTTGTGTTCCAATTTTCTCTCTCTCCTTCCCTTCCTCCCTCGGGACAGGAAATAATCCAATATAGGTTAAACCTGTGCAATTGTTCTAAACATGCTTCCACATTTATCATGCTGTGCAAGTAAAATCAGATCAAAAGGGAAAAAAAGAGAATGATTTTTTATATTCTAATCCTGAAACAAAAGCACTCCAGTTTCCTCTTTGGGTACTACAGAGATTACAGCCTATCCAGAGCACCTAATTCCCCCACACGAGAATCTGCCTCTTACATCTCCCCTTGGTATTCATTTTATTTCATAGCTCCCCACAAATTACCATTTACAAAATGAGTTACAAAAAAAGCAAAATATTCTTTATCATGTACATGTTTACAAGTGGGTATGAGTCCTCCTTTTCCCCCATGCAAAAACAGCATTTTTAACCACATTTTTCTTTTTCTTTTTTATTGCTTTTTATTAAAGCTTTTTATTTTCATAACATATACATAATTCCCACATTCACTCTTGCAAAATCTTGTGTTCCAAATTTTCCCTCCCTTTCCCCAGCCCCTCCCCTAGGTAGCAAACAATCCAATATATGCCAAACATGAGCAATTCTTCTATATGTATTTCCACAATTATCGCGCTTCACAAGAAAAATCAGATCAAAAAGAAAAAAAATGACAAAGAAAACAAAGTCTAAGTAAATGACAACAAAAAAGTGAAAATACTATGTTGTGATCTACATTCAGTCCCCACAGTCCTTCCTCTGTCAACTACATTTTTCTACAACATCATCAAAATCCCAGAGAGCAAGGGATGACCTTCATGACCTAGCCTAGAAGTAGCCCGGCTGAGGATTCATCTGTCAGTCAGATTCATATCTAGATGTGAACTTGGTGGGATCAATGTTATGTAGAAAACTGAGCTAACATTAAATTTCCTCTCCCAAGAAATGGAGGTGAGATAGAGTCTAGTATAAACCCAAGGTGTTGGGTATGGGGGACGGCTGTAGTTTTGTTTTTGCTTTGAAGCAGGAATATTTTGAAGCAAATATTCCTGTCAAAAAAAATTAATTGATGTTAGATGGATAAATGGAACTGAAATATTAATTGACACCAAACAGTGGGAGTTTGAGAATAGAGAATTAGAGAAGAGATTCCTCAAATTTCTCAGGATACTCTGAATTCTGAGGGGATAGGCCCTCAGCTGAGAGAGTGAATCCAGAGTTTATTCACTATATTGATATACATAATAAAGGCAAGATTGTAGAAAAAGATGGGGAGAAGATGACTTTGCCTTCCTGAGTTGAGTTCTAATAACTTATCAGTAGCTTAATTTGTTAATCAAAGACTATCTTGAAAACCTAGGGATCCTACCTAGCCCTGTCCTCCATACAACTGCTGGGAGGTTTGGGGGCAGAATCCCCCTCCAAAATGCAATTTGGGAAAATAACCAACTCTTCAGACTGACTTTTCCTGAAGTAAGTAAATATTCTCATACTAGTTTCAAAGATTTCTGAGAATTGTAGTTCTGGTAGACAGTGTGAGTTTCCACCACTCTTCAGTCTACTTCCCTAGAAAGGAAAGTATCACAAAATTTTAAGGAGGAGGATGCTGTGCTGAAATAGATGCATGACAGGTGCACTTTGGGTTGAAGAGGAACAAGGGGTGACAGTAGTGTTCTGGTTGTCATAAAGTCTTGGTGATTCATGTGTGCCTGTGGAGGGATGACAATGGAAGAAGGTGAGCCAAAAAAAAAAAAAAAGAAAAAGAAAAAAAAAGTCAGTGGAGCATTATCTAAAATGCATAGAAGAGAACAGAATGAAGGCTAGAAGGAAACAGTCATGCTGGATTAAAAGCTTTGAAACTTTTGAAAAACTTTGGAGGTTGCATGTTAATTTTATTGTATACTTATATACTTGAAAGGAAAAGCTATACATAATAGGGATTTGTCATTTCACATGCAATTTTTTTCTGTTCCAATTGCATAGAAATGTTCATATTATTTGGGGTATTTGCTAAATTCATAATTTAAAATTAACACACACACACACACACACACACACACACACACACACAAAGGAGATGGGACCAATTGGGCCTTAAAAAAAGTTTTAGACTAACATGAACTCTAATATCCAATGAAAACATAATAAGGGCAGAGAGATTAGAACCAACTTTTTCTTTTCATTTCCTACTTTTATTCTGTAATTCTTTTTTTTTTCTTAAAGCTTTTTATTTGCAAAACATACACATGGGTAATTTTTCAACATTGACCCTTGCAAAGCCTTCTGTTCCAAATTATCCCCCTTTTCCCCCCACCCCTTCCACTAAATGGCAGGTAGTCCAATACATGTTAAATATGTTAAAATATATGTTAAATCCAGTATATGTATACATATTTATACAGCTATCTTGCTGCACAAGAAAAATCAGATTAAGAGGGGAAAAAAAACTGAGAAAGAAAACAAAATGCAAGCAAACATCAATAGAGAGTGTGAAAATGCTATGTTGTGGTTCACACTCAGATCCCACAAGCCTCTCCCTGAGTGTATATACAAGTAGCCAGGTAGGAAGAATACAAGCTGAAGGAACTATAATCAATGTCACACAAAACTATGCTGCAATCATTATAAAGAAGAGAAAATATCAGAATACATTCTGAAAGGCAAAATATAAAAGTTGACAAAGATAATTTACCTGCAAAATTAAGTATAATTCATCATAGAGGAAAAAGATCTTTAATAGTATAGAGCTAAGTAGAAATTTTAAGATGAAAACATAAAATTCAAGGGAAACCTAGAAAAGTGAATACATTTAAGCAATTAGAAAACAAATGGATGAGAAAGTACTTACATTCTCATAATAACAGAAAAAAATAAATATTCTACTTCTTGGAGGCCAACAAATCTAGGAGTCATTTTGTTTTGTTTCTTGGTTTCAAGAGAGGGGAAAAAAGGTAAATGAAGAATAACCTGGAGAACAAATGAAGAAGGGAAACATTTTAAGAAAGGGGTACATGAGAAGAATATACAAATATGGAAGGAGTTAGAGGAGTTATAGACATTTTATGAAACTCACTTTTGTCTGAACTGTACAAAAGAGTTGAAAATATATACATATAGAATATAGGAACAGGTATCATATTGCCAAGGAAAGAAAGATATTAAACTCAATAGTGATACAGAAAAGGGATAAGCAGAGAGGAAGGAGGTATATGCAGAAGAGTAGAGTTAGGGAAGGAATAATCACAAGCAAAACAAACTTTCATTTTGGAGTGTTGACCATAAATAGATGATTTAAAAGGGAGAAAGGAAACATAAGAACCAAGATCACTTTTTGGTATTAATGAAGAGTAGAGAAACTATCAATTATAGGTTACATGTGTTGATTATATTTCTTTCTCTTCTCTACTTCCCCCTTTTTTGTGCATTAGAGATTGCATGTAGCATACATGGAAACAGGCTTAATCTACAAGTAATTTCCATTAGTGTGCCAAGTTGGTGGGATATAATGAATCAGTAAGTCTGAAAGCAGGAGTCAGTCCCTTGATCTAGATAGTAAAACTCTTTTAGAATTGAACAGATTGATAATGTTCATGGATCCAGATTAGAGGGGCCCTTTGGTGAAATGGGAAATAATACAGTGCCTTCAGATACTTGGGTACAGTAACAGTGCTAATTGTTGTAAAGAAGAAAATGTTTATATGGCAACACAGAAAAAAATATAAGATATTATAGAGAGTTATACACAACCCTTTATTATCATCATTTTACAGTTGAGGAAACTGAGACATACAGAGTCATTCAAGTAGTTAGTTTCTGAGGCTATATTTGAATCCAGGTCTTCTTGACATTAGACCTATTGTGTCACCAAGTGAAATAAAATTAGCTGTTTTTTAAAAATCTAATTAAAACTGATTAACTATTGCATTATTGATCTATATGTTTTATTATTTAAATGCAGGTGAAGAAGAGTCAATAGATAGGTATATGGGGGAGAGATAGATATATATTATTACTTCTGAGACCTTCTATGGAAACATTTGGGCCCAGAGCTAAACTAAAGAAATTTTACTGATTTACATTTTCATAACTTTCCCAAAGCAGGAGGCAATGATAATAATAGCTAACATTTATGCGTCAGACTAAGGTTTGCTAAATGCTTTACATATAGAAGCTCAAAATAATCCTGTAAGGGAGATGGTTTTATTATCTCCATTTCATAGATGAAGAAATTAAGACTAAGAAAGATTTGCCATAGCTAGTAATTGATTGAGGCAGGATTTGAATTCAAGTCCATATCTCTATCTACCATGCCAAATTGTCTAAAAAACAAAGATCTGGACCAGTCCTAAATAAATGATTTTAGTGGCCTTTGGTTAGGGATGAAGAGAGGGAAGCAAAAATCTGAAATGAGTTGGAAGATAGTTTCTCTGAGATAGTTGCTATACCTAAGTTTTCTTATCCTTTTCTTCCTTTTTTTTTTTTTTGGTTGAGGCAATTGGGGTTACATGACTTGCCCAGGGTCACACAGCTAGGGCATGTTAAGTGTCTGTGGCCAGATTTGAACTCAGGTCCTCCTGACTTCAGGGCTGGTGCTCTGTCCACTGCCCCACCATTGTCTTCCTGAAACAAGTTTGAAAGGAAAACCTTTTCCTTTGAGGAGGTAGAGCTGAAAGGATGCAATTAGCCATAGGTGATTAATTAATCTTCTCCTCAATAGCCCAATAGCACCTGCTCTACCTTATACATACTACTGTTAGATTTGGATTTTGTCTCTTGTTAATTTCTCATTATGTCTACAATTATTTTTCTACCTATATTGAAGCTACTCTTCACAGTATCTGGCTTGGTGGATATCCTCTGAAATTTCTTCTTCTTTTTCATTTTAAAGACTTTTGGCTAAGAAACGACCAACAGGAGGACTTCAGAGAGGCCTGGAGAGACTTGCATGAACTGATGCTGAGTGAAATCAGCAGAAGCAGGAGAACATCATACACAGCAACAAGACTATACGATGATCAATTCTGATGGACATGGTTCTCTTCAACAATGATGTGATTCAAACCAGTTCTTATTGTTCAGCAATGAAGATAGTCATATACATCCAGAGAGAGGCCTGTGGGAACTGAGTGTGAACCACAACACAGCATTTTAACGCTTTCTATGAATATTTCTATGCATTTTGTTTTCCTTCTTAGGTTGTTTTTTTCTTCTCTTTCTAGATCTGATGTTTCTTGTGCAGTAAGATAACTGTATAGATATGTATAAATGTATTGTATTTGTCATGTAATTTATCCTATTTAGCATGTATTAGATTGTCTGTCATCTAGGGGTGGGGGGTGGGGGGAAGGAGGGGAAAAGCTTGGGAAAAAAAGTTTTTGCAAAGGTCAATGTAGAAAAATCACTCATATGTTTTGTAAATAAAAAGCTTTATATAAAGAAAAGACTTTTGGCTATATATTCAAGGAAAATGCATTCTTACCAGCCCTTGTTAGGGATAATACATCAATGGCTGTGCTATAGCTGCTTCATATTGTAAGCTGTGGTCTAGAAATTCAAATGTCATTGACTGCTCGCTTGCCAATGTTTCAATTAAAACTGCAAAATTCTATAAGCATAGGATTCTCTGCTAAACATTTGAAGTTTTCATTTAGCTCTTTCAAAGGACTTTCAGTGCAGGATGGCACTTAACTGGCCAAAGGTAATGAAAAGAATTCCTTTTGTCCCAGTCCCAATGTAGTAAGCAAGCCATGTTCCATTTGTTACAGAAATTCTCAAATAACCAGAAATCTTGCTTTGAATTGATGATAACTCCAACAAGGGGATCCTCTCTTCCCTCTCTTCCCTCAAAGGAATCAGCTGTTGTTATTAGTCATTGTAGCTGTGTTGAACTCTTTGTGACTTTGTAGGGTTTTCTTGGAGAAATACTGGAGTGGTTTGCCTTCTCCAGCTCATTTTACAGATGAGGAAACCGACCCAGGGACATATAGCTAATAAGTGACTGAGGCTGTATTTTAACTCCAGTCTTCATGAATCCAGACCCAGCACTCTATCTACTCTATCTAGTTGCCTCTATTCTATAGAGGGTCATCCTAATTTCTTTATCATGAATATTTCCTTATCACAAGACCACTCATTCCAGATCTAGTACAAAGAGTATATGGATATTTTACACTGGACCTGTAGTCAATAAGATCTGAATTCAAAATTGGCCTCAAATACTTATTTGCTATGCAATCTTGGGCAAATCAATTGACTTCTACCTGCCTCAGTTTCCTCATCTGTAAAATAGGGTTAATAATCTATCACCTAGTTGTTAAGATCAAATGAAATATTTGTAAAGTATTTTTTAAACCTTTAAGTGCTACAAAAATGCTAGTCATCATTTCAAAAATTTTATTTATGGGGCAGCTAGGTGACAAATGGACAGAGCACCAGTCCCGGAGTCAAGGACCTGCTACTAGTTGTGTGACCCTAAGCAAGTCACTTAATTCTGTTTGCTTCCCCAAAAAATCTTATTTACGTGGGGCCAAGAAGGCCAGTGCTCATTTTCATTGTCCTAGCAAGAAAAGGGCCAATTTTATAATGGTTTCAGGTAGAATCAGGACTAGGGCCATATAAATAGGTCACTCTCACTGAGTTAATAGCCTGTCAGGAACCAGCTAAAATTATAACACCTTCTCCCTAAGACATTGAGGAAGCATTAACAATGGAACCACATAGGAGGTGGCACTTAAGCTGAGCACAGAAGAGAGGCAAGTATTCTAAGAGAGGAAATTAGGAAGGAGTATGTTCCAAGCATGTGGGACAGCTTATGCAAAGGAATGGAGACAGATTTAGAATGTCATGTACAGGGAACAGAAAGCAGCCCAGATTAGCTGGACAACAGAGAGCATAAAGGGTAATAAAAGGTAAGCTAGATGCCAAACAGAGCAGTATTTTATCCTAAAACAATAGGAAACTACTAGTTTTCTGAATACTTGCCAATAATATGGTTAGATTTGCCCTTTAGAAATATTGCTATAGAAAATTGGAGATGGGGGAAGCTGAAAGGCCAATTAGTTGTGATGGAAAAAAATACCTGTCAGTGTTCTCCCACCATATGGATTAGAACAGTTTTTTTTTTTCATTAAAAGGTATGAACTATCCATGAGCCTTGATTGGCTCAGGATATTAAATCTCTGACCATTAATTTGGCTTTCTAATCACTTGAGTATCCCAAAAACCCCCACAAGAAACTCCAATAGTTTTCTAGGCTTGACCAGTGGACTATCATGGACAACACAGAGGCAGGAAATCCTTACTAAAGTTGAATTAATAGTGTAGCCTCAGCTACAACAATCCTTTCTATGCTCTAGATATCTTTCTTCTGTCTAGTAAATCTTTTATAATTGTTCATTAGAATATATGTCTCATTTCATTCCAATTTTAAAGTTTAGGTACTATATTGACCTAGTCAGCTCTGGATGTTTAAGAGCCTTAACTACAATTATGGTTATATGAGTGGAAAGAAAGGACTAGATGAGAAAGATGTGGAAATAAAATTGATAATTCTTGGCAACTGATTGGAAGTGAAGGGTGAAAGACAGGGAAGAATTGAGAATGATGCTAGAGTTGTGAACCTCAATGACTAAAAGGATGGTTGTGCCCTTGGGGGAAAAATAGGTGGATTACAAAGTGGGAGTAAATTTAGAAGAAAAGTTAAGTTTGAGTTTGCGTTTAAAATGCCTTTGAAACCAATTAGAAATATCCAATAGAATGCTGGTAATGCAAGAGCTCAAGAGAGAGATGAGGTTCATATATTTTGATCTGGAAGTCATCTACCAAGAGATGATAATTTAATCCACCAGATGGAAGAGATCACTTGGAAAGAGAGTGTAGAGAAAGAGAAATAGGCATAAGCTAGAACCTTGGGATATTCATAGATGGGAGAAGGACATAGATAATCTAGAGACCAAAATGGAGTGGTCAGAAAGGTAGGATGAGAAATAAGAGAGAGCAGTGTCATGAATGCAGAACATCTAGAAGGAATTAGGAATCAGCATATCAAAAGATACACAGAAATCAAGAAAGATGAGGATCAAAAAAAAATCCATCAGATTTAACCATCAAGAGGATCATTTCATTTAAGTGATGAGATCTGAAGAAAGATTGCAAAAGGTTAAGAAGTGAATTATAAAAGATATAGACACAATGTGTAGATAGATTTTTAAAATACTTTAGCTGTGAAAGGGAGGAGAGATACATGATGATAGTTTGAGAATATAGTAGAAAATTAGTAAGGATTTTTTAGGATAGAGAAAGGCATGAACAACAAAGATTATACCTATCTCTCTTGTTTAGGAGGAGAGGATAAACAGTTGATAAGAGTGTGAGATGAAGAAATAAAAAATGAAGGGAAATTTATTAATAAATCAGTAGAGATTCCAGAAGGCACAATCAAACAGAAAGGCAAAACCTTTTGTTCCAAATTTTTCTCTCCCTCCCTTCCCTCAATCCCTACCCTAGACAGTAAGTAATCCAATATATGTTAAACATGTGCAAAGCTTCTATATATATATATATTTCCACAATTATCATGCTGCACAAGAAAAATCAGCTCATAAAGGAAAAAAATGAGAAAGAAAACAAAATGCAAGCGAACAACAACAAAAAAGACAAAAATATTATGTTGTGATCCATATTCAGTCTCCACACAGTCTCTCTCTGGGTGCAGATGATTCTCTCCATCACAAGATCGTTGGAAGTTGCCTAAATTACCTCACTGTTGAAAAGAGCCACTTCCCTCAGAATTGATCATCTCATATAATCTTTTGTTGCTATGTACAATATTCTATTTTTGTTTGTTTCAAATGTTCTTTTTTTT
>JAJPUD010011102.1:0-48747 GCA_023553655.1 Myrmecobius fasciatus | reverse complement strand
TACCATAATTTATTCAGCCATTCTCCAATTGATGGGCATCTTTTCAATTTCCAGTTTCTTGCCACTACAAAAAGGGCTGCCACAAACATTTTTGCACATGTGGTTCGCTTTCCCTCCTTAAAAATCTCTTTGGGATATAGGAGCAGGCATATTTCAGAAAAACCTGGAAAGACATACATGAATGCTGAATGAAGTGAGCAGAACCAGGAGAACATCATACAAAGTCACAGCAAAATAATGTGATGATCTATATGAGAGCAAACTAGAACCATTCTCAATACGCTCAAGGGTGAAACAAGATTACACACTATTACTATTACTATTAAATATTGTATTAGGAATGTTACCTTTGGCAATTAGAGAAGACAAAGTGATTAAAGGAATTAGAGTAGGTAATGAAGAAACCAAATTATCACTCCTTGCAGATGATATGATGGAATACTTAGAGAATCAACTAAAAAACTACTAGAAACAATTCACTACTTTAGCAAAGGTGCAGGATACAAAATAAATCCACATAAATCATAAGCATTTTCATATATTACCAGCAAAGTACTGCAGCAAGAGATACAAAGATAAAATCCATTTAAAATAACTGTAGATAATATAAAATATTTGGGAGTCTACTTGCCAAGGCAAAGTCAGGAATTCTATGAACACAATTACAAAACACTTTCCACACAAATAAAGTGAGATCTAATCAATTAGAAAAAATACCTCATTACCTACTCCAATTCCTTTAATCTCTTTGTCTTCTCTAATTGCCAAAGCTAGCATTTCTAATACAATATTGAATAGTGCCTTAGTGTCCCAGTTTTCTCATATCCCCTCCAACATTCATCATTATCTTTTCTTATCATTTTAGCTAATCTGAGAGGGGTGCTTTGCATTTCTTGATCAATAAGTAGGTAATGATTATGCAATAATCAATTCTGATGGATGTGACTCTTTTCAATGACGGGATGATTCAGACTAGTTTCAATGGTCTTGTAATGAAGAAAGCCATCTACCCCCAGAGAGAGAACTGTGGGAATTGAGTTTGGATCAGAACATGGTATTTTCACTCTTTTTTGTTGTTGTTTGCTGGTATTTTATTTGCTTTCTCTTTTTTTTTCCTTTTTGATCTGATTTTTCTTATGGAACATGATAATTGTGGAGATATTTATAGAAGAATTGCATGTGTTTAATATGTTGGATTGCTTGCCATCTAGGGGAGGGGGTAGGGGGAAAGGAGGGAAAATTTGGAACACAAGGTTTTGCAAGGATCAGTGTTGAAAAATTGTCCATGTATATATTTTGAAAATAAAAAGCTTTAATAAAAAAAAAAGATGTGATAAGACTTAGTTCTTCTCAGTATTACAGTGAACCAAGACAATTCCAATAGATGTGATGAAAAATACCATTCACATCTAAAAAAAGTATTATGGAGACTGAATGCATATCAAAGTCTCCTATTTTCACTTTTTTTTTGTTGTTCTTTCTTGCAGTTTTTCCCTTCAGTTCTGCTTTTTCTTTCATAACATGACTAATATGGAAATATATTTAAAATGATTATACATATGTAACTATATCATATTGCTTGCACTCTTAGGAGGGGGGAAAGGAAAGGAGAAAAAATTTGGAACTCAAAATTTTACAAAATTTAATGTTGAAAATTATCTTTACTGGTATTTGGAAAAGATAAAATACTATTAAGTGGGAGAAATGATTGTTCCATTCCTAGGTTTTTAAGTATCAAAATATTTCAATATATTAATATCATTTTATGATTTAATGCTTCTCTAATTGGTGTGATTTATTATATAGATTATTTTAAATCAACAAAACACTCATTGTATAAATATTACTTGCTCATAATGAATAACTTGAAATAAATTGCTATATACTGTTTATCAGTATTTTATTTAATACTTTGGAACTAATACTCTTCAATGATATTGTTTTGTTTCTTTTTGTATTTATGTTTTGCTTTGTCATTGCCAGGTTTTTATCAAAAGCAAATTTGATTCAGTCAGAAACAATGAGATAAAATGCAATATATCTCAATTTTAAAAATATTTTACATTATGTAGGGATTATTTGGCTTTTTGGTTGAGTTAATCTGTGAATCTGATCTTTAATGTATTTTTGTGTATTAACTCATTAATGACCTGTTTAGTTTTTCTTCCTATAAATGATTTATTTAGGCTACCTATTCATTATAATTAATTTTAATACTAATTTATGCATTTTATATTTCCTTATACACTTCAATTTATACTTTCAGTTTTTATTGGAAGATAGCTATATGTCATAGTCTCTGGAGGATTTTAAAAGTATCTATTCTCATTGTGATCTGTTCTTTCTAACTTCTATTTGCAGTAATGTTATTTTTTTCTTTCTCTTTAAGATTAAATTTCTAATTGTTTATAACTTTTACTGATTTAAAAACCCCATCTTAGTTTTAGGCATAAATTCAGTTGTGATTTAGCATCTACTTGCTTTCTCCTTCTATTCTCATCATTTCCTTCTCTGTCCTTGTTTTTGGTGAATTTGTTCATTTCTTTAGCTACAAAGATGTCATCAGTGTTCTTTTTTCCTTTCTTGCTAATATGTGTGCAGGGATACAAATTTATTTCTGAGGACTGCTTTGCCTACAACTCATAAATTTTGATATCTTGTATTTCTAATGTCATTATCTTTAATATGATATTTTATTATTTCTATAATTTTCCCTAATTCAGTAATTATTCAACAAGTTATTTTTAATCTTCATATAGGCTTGTATATTTTGATAATATTTTCCTCATTGGTGCCATTCTCAATTTATTTACCACTTCTTTGTGTCTCAGAATACTATCAATTTCTATGAATGTTAAATATGTATTTGGGGAAAAGTAAATGCATAATCCCTACTTTTCCCATTAAACTCTTGTCTTATGTTTATCAAATCTTTTTTTATTTAGAATTCTTTTTATGTGTCACTTCTATGTTATTTATATTTTTGTCAAATATATTTCTTTTAATGAAATTTTTAAAAGCTACTTATATTAATTTTATCTGATTTAAAAAACAAATCAAGAACTTTTGCTTTATTAATTTACTTGCAATGCTTTTTGGGATGTTGATATTATTTCAGGAAAGGTAGTTATTTCAGAAAATATTTCTTTAGCATTTTTACCCTTGGTTTTTTTTTTAATCCACAACTTCTCCCCCCAATATCCAGAGATCTCTTATTTCTTCCTTTCTCTGAGTGAATTTTAAAAATCATATTCCTTTTATTAACCATATAATGAGTGAACAGTCCTCTCTTACCTTCATTAACATGAAGCTAAGAACACAAGGCAAATATAATGAGACTAGCTAATGCCCCAGTTCTTATGTACATATGCAATATGTATGGCTGATACAAATTCCTATGTGAAAGAGTCTGGAGAGTGTATTTTTAAAGAGGTATGATCATATCAAATGCATTATACCTTTCTAAAAGTAGATTCCCTCAAGAAAAGAGGAAGAGATGGAAGAAGAGAGGAAGGGAAGGGAAAGAAGGAAGGAAGGAAGGAAGGAAGGAAGGAAGGAAGGAAGGAAGGAAAGGAGGGAGTAAGGAAGAGCATTTATTAAGTACCAACTATATGCCAAGCACTATGATAAGTGCTTTACAAATTTTATGTCATTTGAAAAAGAGTCTTTTCATTGTCTGATAGCATTAATTGGGATACATTAATAAGTTTCTAGTTAGTCAGAATCTGTTCCTTCTCTTGTTCTGACTTCTTTCCCAAAGGCATTCCAGTGAAAGAGACAAGGGAGATCTGGGAATGGACCCAGCCCATAATCAATGCCCTCAAATATTTGATATCCACCCTACCAATAGATGAGACATGAATTCATCCAGCAATAACGCTATATTTTGACACAAACATGGTGGGACCAGTGTATGCAGGAACTACATTAAACCTGAACTCACTCTTTCCAGAAACTGAAATGGTATAGGGGAGAATATACCCCTAGGTATTAGGATAGAAGAAACATTTTGTACTTTGTTCTTGCTGTGTCTTCAAAAATAAATTGCCATTTATAAAAACTAATAAATGTTGATTGCTTAAATGGAACTAGGGTATTAGTAACTATGGGCTGAATGTATTAGAATGAGGATCTATTCATGCCAATGACATTGGAGAAGACCCCAACATTGGGAAGAGGAGACTTAGTACACTGGGAGAATGAGCACACACAAAGTAATTGCTACAATTATATTTTGAAAATTTCTGGTTTTATCTTTTTTGATGTTTTTGAATAGAGTAATAAGGTGAAAGTCATCCTGACCATAATTGTTCAAGGGTTGGTTTTGGAGATAGGAAAATTTGGGCTCAAATTTTGTGTGCAACACATATTGGCAATGTAATCATGGGCAAATCCCACAATCCATAATACTTTAATAAATTCCTTAAGATCAAAAATAGAAGAATTGATACTATGCATCAATAGGTTCTGTACATGAAATATATACTAGAGAAACAGCAAATCCACTCAAAAAAGGAAACAAAAATCAAAGAAGTAAGTTTGTTTATGATAGCTCATTTAGACATTTTTTTTGGAATGCCCTATTTCTTCAAAATTTAAATTTTCCCTCAAAGGAAAAAAAGATTTGTTACTATTAGACACAAAAGAGTGTACTGCTACATGATCTTAAGATAGTTCTCAATTTGAGGCCCACAAATACTTTGAAGAAATAGCAAGGATCACTGAGATAGGTGTGTAACCAACATTGTGGATAAGGATTTTGTCGGGTGTGATGCACATAATCTCAGTTACAGCAGAGGCTGTCACTGATGAATCTATTGAGTTTGGAAGTTCTAAGTTGTATTGGTCTATGCAGATTGAGCATCAGTGTTAAGGGAGGTACTGATAAGATAAATCCTGGGAACAGAGGGAGAGCCTGTGGTTTGCCTAAGGAGGGGTGAACCATTCCAACTCAAAAACCAGACAGATTATTCCCCTTACAATTAGTCAAGACTGAAATTGGGTCAAGAGTAGCCCCCATATTTTGTGCTTAGGCAAGAAGAAGAAATTGAGTTTTATTTTTAAAAAATGCTTATTCTGATGAGAATCACCAAGATATGGATCAAGAAATTTGAGAATATTAATTTAAAATCTGTTTCATTTGTTGCTGTTTGTTGTTATGGGGGAAGTTAAATGGGACAGTGCATACAACCCTGATCCTAGAATCAAGAAAAACTGAGTTCAAATCCAACCTCATGTATTAATTGTGTGACTCTAGGCAAGTCACTTAACCTTGTTTGCCTCACTTTCCTTATATGTAAAATGAGCTGGAGAAGGAAATAGCAAATCCTTCCAGGATCTTTGTCAAGAAAATCTAAATGAAGTTGTAATATATGTAGAATAATTGCATATGTTTAGCATATATTGGATTACTTGCCTCTAGGGGAGGGGGTGGGGGAGAGGAGGGAAAAAATTGGAATACAAGGTTTTATCTATGCATATGTTTTAAAAATAGAAAAGCTTTAATAATAATAATAACAAAGAATTTCCAAACAATGAACTCAAGACACCATAGGGGAAAAAAAAGAAAATCTAAATGGGGTCAGGAAGAGTCATTCATGACTGACTGAACAACAATAAAATTTTCTAAATCTGTTTTGTTACTTTGTAATATATAATGATTCTGAGTCACTAAGGAGGGGGACTGAGGGAAAAAGAGACAGAGACAACGGAACAGACAAAGAGAGGGGCAGATAGAAGAAGAGAGACCCAGACAAAGACAGAAACAGACAGAAACAGAAACAGACACAAAGAGACAGAGACACAGAGAGAGATGGAGAGACAGACAGACAGAGAGGAGACAGGAGGAGAAGGAGATGGAAAAGGGGGGAGAGAGACAGACAGGGACAGAAAGAGAGACAGAGAGATAGAGGGAAGGAGGGAAGGAGAGAGAGAGTAGGGGGAGGGAGGGAGGGAGAGAGGGGAGGAGGGAATCTAAATTATGTTCCTTTGATAGTGCTTAGTAAAACAGGAAGAGCCAGCTTTACAGAAGGCAGAATAGATCATTTTCTTTTTAATGACCAGCCTAGTGGCCTGGCATAAAAAACTGTTCTCTGACTCCTCTGAAAAGAAAGCATGTTATTGAAATGCCCTCATAATGCCTTTAAAAACTTGTGTAAATTTGATCCAAGTCCCTAAACCTAGTTACTGGTGACATCTGGTCCATGGATCCCTTCCTTCTCCAAACCCTTATTTTTCATTGCTACATATATCCTAAGTCTGTTCCCAGATGCTCCCTTCCATTGTGGTCACTAGGGTCATATAGTAACATATGGATATCTGGAATTAATTAAGTACTTTATAAACCTGAATTGCCTGGGGGGGGAGGGAAGGAAAAGAGGGCTAGGGGCAGAGAAGCTTGTTATGTCCATAGCTGCCAATACCTCCATACATCACTAAATTCTCTAAACCTTATTTTTCTTCTGAGTCACACAAATGTCACTTTATCTCATCCCTCATGAATGTCCTGTTCCTCTGTCTATATCTGGGGTCCTGTGTGCACAGCCTCAAAACACACTCAGATGTCCTATTTTAGGCATTTGTGGATCTTCCATACAAATCATGGTTCTTTACTTGTTACATCTCCTGATCCTGGTGGTTGTTAGCTCTTTTCCATTCAATCAAGAATCTGTATTTTCTTAAAACATTTTTATTTTGCCAATGACATATAAAAACAGCCATTTTTACTTATCCTTGATACTTGCAAAAGAATACTCTTAAAACCAAACTAGTGTAATGATTGGGCAGGTGGTTTGCGGGTAGTGTGCTGGGTCAGAAGCCAGAAAGACTCGTCTTCCTGAATTCAAATCTGGTCGCAGACACTCGCTGTGTGATCCTGGAAAAGTCACTTAGCCCTGTTTGTCTCAGTTCCATTCCTCATCTGTAAAAATGGACTGGAAAAGGAAATGGCAAAACACTCTACTAACTTTGTCAAGAAAACTCCAAATGTGTCCATGAAGAAGCAGACATGATTGAACAAAAACAATACTATGATGAAGGCAAATGCTGCTGAGGGAGTTCTATTTTATATCACTGTGGGAATTATGGGATGAGAAAGAAGGGAACATAATATTGTCTTAACAACATTAATGTAGTGTCAATGCCAGTGAGGGACCATTGTTCTACTAGCCTGCAGATGTGGAATTCAAGAGGAAACACTCACACAGCTCTTTTTCTTCCCTGAGACCATCAGACATATTTTCAGACTTCACACTATACGATGCTAATATCTAGCTTTATACATTAACTACTAGTACACTTTTTGAATGTAATCTTTTGCATATATTGCAATAAATTGTGATTTACTTATTTTAATTTTTATTAATTTATTTATTTGACATTTTCCCCAATTTACATTCAAAAAATTTTTAACATTAGTTTTTAAGATTTTTGAATTCTAGGTTCTCTTCCTTATCTCCACCCACAATTAAGAAACCACATGTGAAATTATATAAAACATTTCCATAAAAGTCAAGTTAATGAAAGAAAATATAGATCTTCCACTCTAAGGAAAATAAAAACCCTCAAGAAAAATTAAGTTAAAAATAAAGAGAGAGAGAGAAATATAGAATTCTTTCATTTGTATTCAGATACAATCAGTTTCTTCTCTGGGTATGGATATGGTTTGTCATCATAAGTCCTTCAGAGTAGTTGTGCATGATTGTACTAGTGAAAAAACAAAATCATTCACAGCTGATCATCTCAGAACATTGCTATTATTTTGTATACAATATATTTCACTTTGTTCATGGGAGGACTTTTCAGGCTTTTTTTCCTGAAAGCATCCTGCTCATCATTTCCCAGAAAGCATCCTGCTCATCATTTCCCAGAGAACAATAATATTCCATCAGAAAAAATACTTGCTTTGAAAATTATTTTACAATTACTATTGCTAATTGTATTTCCCCAACTTATTCTCTTTCCCCCTGTTCTTCCTCAAAAGTGCTTTGCTACTGACCACTCCCTCCCATAATATGCCATCTTTTTTATTACTCTTCCCCTTTCCCATATTCCCATTTCCTTCCTATTTTCCTTTAGGATAAGATAAATTTATATACCCCTGCTGAATACATATGTTATTTCCTATTTGAGACAATTCTAAGGTTCACTCACTCTTCTCTCCTGCCACTCTTCCCCTCCAATGTAAAAGCTTTTTCTTGTCTCTTTTTTATGGCAGATAATTTGCATTATTACATTTCTCCCTTTCCCTTTCTCTCAGTATATTCTTTTCTCACCCCTTAATTTTATCATTTTTAAAAAAGATATCATCCCTTCAAATTCAATTCATACCCATGCCCTCTGTCTATATATACTCCTTCTAACGTTCATAATAATGAGAACATTCTAATGAGTTATAAGTATCATCCTCCCATGTAGGAATGTAAACAGATAAACCTTATTAAATCTTTTATGATATCACTTTGCTGGTTGCTTCCTTATGTTTCTCCAGAGTCCTGTATATGAAAATCAAATTTTTCATTCAGCTCTGGTTTTTCCATCATGAATACTTTAAAATCCTCTGTTTCACTGAATGACCACATTTTCCTCTGAAGAATTATGCTCTGTTTTTCTGGGTAGATAGATGATCATTTGATAACTGTTGGAGGGGATGTGGGAAAACTGGGACACTGATACATTGTTGGTGGAATTGTGAACGGATCCAACCATTCTGGAGAGCAATTTGGAACTATGCTCAAAAAGTTATCAAACTATGCATACCATTTGACCCAGCAGTGTTTCTACTGGGCCTATATCCCAAAGAGATTTTAAAGGAGGGAAAGGGACCCACATGTTCAAAAATGTTTGTGGCAGCCCTTTTTGTAGTGGCAAGAAACTGGAAATTGAAAGGATGCCCATCAACTGGAGAATGGCTGAATAAATTATGGTATATGAATGTTATGGAATATTATTGTTCTGTAAGGAACGACCAACAGGAGGATTTCAGAGAGGCCTGGAGAGACCTACAAGAACTGATGCTGAGTGAAATGAGCAGAACCAGGAGATCATTATACACGGCAACAACAATACTATATGATGATCAATTCTGATGGACATGGTTCTCTTCAACAATGATGTGATTCAAACCAGTTCCTATTTTTCAGCGATGAAGAAAGTCATATACATCCAGAGAGAGGCCTGTGGGAACTGAGTGTGAACCACAACACAGCATTTTAACACTTTCTGTGAATATTTCCATGCATTTTGTTTTCCTACTAAGGTTGTTTTTTTTTTCTGCTCTTTCTAGATCTGATGTTTCTTGTGCAGTAAGATAACTGTATAGATATGTAAAAAAAAAAGATAGATGATTATTGATTGCAATCCTAGCTCCATTGCTCTCTGGAATATCATATTACAAAGCCCTTTAATTTAGAAGCTGCTAAATCTTTTGTTATCCTGACTGTGGCTCCACTACACTTGAATTGCTTTTTTCTGGATGTTTGTAATATTTTCTCCTTAACCTGAGAGTTCTGGAATTCGGCTATAATCTTCCTGAAAGTTTTTATTTTGGATCTCTTTCAGCATGATTCTTTCAATTTCTACTTTACTCTCTGGTTCTAGAATATCTAGAAATCTAGAAAATCTATATAATTTCTTGAAAGATGATGTTCAGGCTCTTTTTTTGATCATGACTTTCAGGTAGACCAATCATTTTTAAGTTATCTCTCCTGGATCTGTTTTCCAAGTCAGTTGTTTTTCCAATGAGTTATTTCACATTTTTCCTATTTTTCATTTTTTGGGTTTTGTTTTATTGTATCTTGATATCTCATAAAGTCATTAACTTCCATTAGCTCAATTCTATTTTTTTTTATTTTTTTTTTATTTTTTGCTGAGGCAATTGGGGTTAAGTGACTTGCCCAGGGTCACACAGCTAGGGAATGTTAAGTGTCTGAGACCAGATTTGAACTCAGGTCCTCCTGACTTCAGGGCTGGTGCTCTAACCACTGTGACACCTAGCTGCCCCAGCTCAATTCTATTTTTAAGGAATTATTTTCCTCAGTGAGCTTTTCTATCTCCTTTCCCAATAAGCTAGTTTTGCTTTTTAGGACATTCTTTTCCTCATTAGCTTTTTTATATTTTCTTTTGCACCTCTCTCAAATTTTTTCCTAATTTTTCCTGTATCTCTCTTGATTTTCCAAGTCCCTTTTGATCTCTTCCATGGCCTGAGACCAATTCTTATTTTTCTTGGAGGCTTTAGATGTAGGAGCTTTGACTTTGTTCTGAGAATATATTTTGATCTTCCTTGTCACCATAATAACTCTCAATGGTCAGAAATTTGTTTTTCTTTCTTCTCATTTTCCTAGCCTATTACTCTGCTTTTAACTCATTGTTAAAGTAGGGCTTTGTTTCCAGGATGGAGGTTGCATTGTCCTAAGCTCCAGGGATTTTATGCAGTTGTTTTCAGAAATCCTACTAGGAATCTGACCCCAAGCACTCTTTTCTACCCTGGAGCTGTTAGCTGGGTCCTGCTGCATTGTAGGTTCAAGATCTAGTGTTCTGGCTTGGGGTTGGGACTCTGCTGACCTGGGCTCCACTGGGACTGCACACAAACTCCCAACTCATTGCCACAAATCCTCTCCATGGACCTTCTGAGTCCTCTTTGGTGTTCCAGGTTGAGAAGACCAGAAGTCTCCAGGACTCCTACTGATTTAGAGGTCACATCTTGCTGATGCTGGATTGCAGTAAAGGTTGGGTGGGGGAGCTGAGGCCAGGAATGGATTTGCACTGGAATTGCACACTGGGGTGCCACTCTGGTTCCACCGACCTTTCCTGCTCACTTTCCAGGTTTTCTTTGGTATTCTTAGGCTGAGAGATCTGGCAAGCACCAGTATTGCTGCTAATTCAGAGACTGGGTCCAGGGCCAGGGTTGGGTTGAGTCCTAGACTACACCAGGGTGCCCTGCACTGGGACTGCACACTGAATTCCCATCCTGGTGTCACAGAGCTTTTCAGATGAGTTTCTAAGTTTCTTTCTGCTGGAAAATGTTCTACTCCAACTTTTGGGGTGTTCTGATGCTATAAAAAATTTCTTTAGAGTCATTATCTAAGGGAATTTGGAGAGTTTGGGGGAGAGGTTGGGCAAGTTCCTATCTTTATCATCTTGGCTTTACATGATTTATTTTAAAAATGGGCACAAGGCACGATTTCTTAGTAGTTTTTATATCCTATTTTTACTAGGAGAGTCCTCTATATATTGGACAAGAACTGATGGATTAACACTGTAAAAATGTATTAATCACACCCCAATAAATCATTTATTTGGAGGGAGAGAGAGAAAGAGAGAGAGAGAGAGAGAGAAAGAAAGAGAAATCTTTATCTATCTTGCATATGAAAAGAAAGAGACAGAGACAAAGACAAAGAAAAGGAGGAGGGAGACAGTATATTTATTATGCATTTATGTGCCAGAAACTCTACTAAGAAATGGGATTACATTTTTTAAATCCAGCAATATATGTGTGTCATGTATGTATATGTACTGTGTACATATATACACACAATGTACATATACATACATGTATATGTGACATATCAAATAAATAATATAACTTTTCCCACAGGAGATAAAAGTCCCTTTTTAAGTTGTGGCACATGTATGCACAAAATGTTCTCTCCAAGACCTTTGCAGATCAAAAATATTTATTCCCAATTGGCATATGACTACATAGAGTTCTTCCCATATGGTTCTAAGAAAAGGGACATTTCAGAAGTATAATACATTGGGTATACTTCTAGAAAATCCACAGAGATGTCAGCCTTCTTCTGTTTTTACACTGCAGTTCATGGACCAGTTTCATCTAGTTCCAGAATGCATTTTCTTCCAATGCTAGTCTTTTAACTAGGCTATATGAAGCTTCCAATTAATTCAGCATTTCTGAAAAGCTTTCCAACAACTTTTCATTGATAGTCGGGCTTTGGTCCAAATCTATGATCTGGAGAACTCTTCATTGACAAAACAGGGTCACCAAGGATGGGTCATTCATAGCTATATCTTCCTTCCCTGAATAGTACTACCTTGACCTACTGGTGTAATAGTCCAATAGTAATTTTTCTGATCTTATGCTGGGACATAGTCTAGGATAGCCCAATTCAGGAAAATCTAAAGGCCTTCCCTGCGTTCATCTACACAAAACCCTGAAGTATGTGGGATTGTGTTGATTACATTCCAGTGAAACAATTTAGAGGCCATATAAACATTACTCTTCTACCTAAGTGGAGCTATAATTTTTAGGCCCACCTAAAAGGAGAGAATATTATTTTTCCTAGTCAGAGGAAGGGTTTCTCCAGGACAATCTCACTTGATCCTTGGCTGTAATATAATAAAGAGCTGAACTACATAATGTTTAGTTCCCTACTAGCTCTATCATTCTAAGATTTTCATTATTCTAAATATATTCATTGTGATTTATAAATGCACACATGCATACTCTAACATCTCAATCTGTGATGAATTAGTGAATGGAAAAGTTTATATTAAGTACATGCTATGTGCATCATGCAAAGTACTGAGGTTTCAAAAACAAAAGTAAGGTAGTCCAACGTGATCCAGGTCAATTCCGATAGATTTGTGATAGAGAGAGCCATCTGCACAGAGAGATAGGACTGTAAGGACTGAGTATGCATCACAACAGTATTTTTACTTTTTTATTGTTGTTTGTTTGCATTTTGTTTTCTTTCTCATTTTTTCCCTTTTTGATTTGTTTTTTCTTGTGCAGCATAATTGTGGAAATGTGTATAGAATAACTGCACATGTTTTAGCATACATTAAATTACTTGACATCTAGGGAAGAGGATGTAGGGAAGGGAGGGAAAAAAACTTTTGTACACAAAGTTTTGCAAGATTAATGTTGAAAATTATCTATGCATATGTTTTGAAAATAAAAGGCTTTAATAAAAAAAGAAAGAAATTAAAGAAAAAAAATATATATATATAAAATAAAAATAAGACAGTCCCTGATTTCAAGAAGCTTATGTTCTAATAGGGAGAAACAATGCATAAAGAAAGGCTGACCAGTCAAGGATTTGGTCAAAAGTCATATATATTATAAATGCAGCTATAGGGGAGATAATTGACAGACTCTTTCCAATAATAATGGCAGTCTTGATTTCCAGAGCTGGAAAATGGCATGCTTGAGGTGAAGTGTTTCTGTCCAATTTGATCTAGTATTCCTACAAATTCTTTGACATTGGACAGATGACAATGAAAGATGTGGGCTTTCTATTATTTTTTACTCTCCAAACATGCCTAACCTAACTCCTTTTCAAAGCACAAATTTTCCCTTTACCTTCCTTTTTCTGCAATTTCTTCATTGTCAACATGCTGCAGTCTACACCTGCTTCCCATGTACCTCTCAGTTCCCTTTGGGCTATTCAACTATTTTAATTATTGAGAAACTCACAGTCACACAGTATCATTGGGAAATATTAACAAACCTTTGCTTTAGGGCTTTGTGATCTTTAAAAATACTGTACAATTCTTTAAATGAAATTCTCTCTCTTCATTTTTAATTCTGGGTTCCATTGATTGGTCATATGCAGTGTCTGCCCAACATATGCAAAATCACTGACTGATGGATCAGTTCTATAGTTTACTCATTCATAAAAACATCATAAGGACATGTGTACTTCATCCACAAATCGCTTTTTATATGAAAAGAACAAACATATGATCATAGAGTTGGACTCAGGAGAAACCTCACAGGTTATTTATTCCATTGTTTCCACTGAGAAACAGAAAGACAAATCTTTTGAATTATTGAGCGTATTATTTAAGAGATATTATATTATCACAGAACTTGATGCAATTAGCAAAATTTCATCCACAATCACCTTTATCATCTATATTGAATTCCTCTTCAATATGGATTCTGTACTGTCACCTAAAACAGTGGCAAATGCCTATAGTGAGTCTACTTCTCTTTGCTCGGGGTCTTACTTGATATTAATAATCAGATGGTTTTCCAACAAAGTAATTTCTGTTCTTATATTTTTGGGAATTTTTTTATGAATTTAACATGCATGTGAGACTCCTTATTGAAAGAGAACCATGCTGAGTGAAATTTTTTATAGCAAAGCAATAAGTGCAGTGGAATTGTATATTCTCAACAACTTTCATTCAATTGCTTGACTATAAAGATGCAATCTCCTATTGAACATTTACAAAACCTTGCTAGTTAATTCTCTTCATTAAAAATGCCATGAAGTTGAATGAGGAGATTATTCTCATAATGATTCTATAGAAGGGGAAACAGAAGTATGGATTGGTTTTTATTGGTATATTCTTAACCATTTCTCCCAGGAAGAATGTCTGATTTTTTTTTCTAAAGCATCTGTCATCTTACCTTCTATCATATATCTCAAGAACTGATGAGTACCTTTAAAACTGTGTTGCCTCTAGGACCGAAGTCTGCTACATATTTTCAGCAAAGGCCAGATTCTCTTCCTATTTTTGTTTTCTTTAATGTCACACATCAGAGTGTTATATGAGAGCCCAAATATGGTAACTGTATTGTCATTGATGAAGAAAAGATTATAATAAGAATTTTTTCAAATATTTCCAATAGGATTTATATTCAATTCAAAACAAGTAGACTAATATTTTTCAAACACTTTATATGTGTAAGACTGCTGGTGCTAGGGATAAAAAATGAAACATGGATATAATCTCTGTCAATAAAGATGTATGATTGTAATCCAAGAAGAACATCATTATACCTACCAACCTTGTAATAAATGGAGCAAATAGAATGAAAATTGACTTCAAATCAACTTGGAAATTCATGATGTGAAAATAATAATAGGATTGTTGTCAAAAAATATAAAACCAACAAATATTTCCATGAGAAAAGGTTTATCTATTTTCTTAAGTAAAAAAGTTTGCTTCAATCTTCCATTTTCTCCCTGGAAATGGATAGTATTTTTCATCATGAGTCCTTTGGAATTGGCTTGGATGTTGTATTATCTGAAAAGCTGAGTCTTTCATATCCTTAGAGTACTGCTGTTACCATGTACAATACTCTCTTGGTTCTTCTCAGTTTATTTGCTATGAGTTCATATAAGTTTTATGTGGTTTTTATGGAATAATCCTGCTTATCATCACTTAGAATATATTCCATCACAATGATATATCATAATTTGTTCACCCATTCCTTAAGTTATGTATACCCCTTCAATTTCCCATTCTTTGTCATCACAAAAAAGAGCTGTTATAAATATTTTTGTACAGATAATTTTCCCTTTTCTTTGTTCTCTTTGGGATACAGTCCTCATAGAGGTATTGCTGAGTCAAAGGGTATGCACAGTTTATAACCTTTTGGGCATAGTTCCAAGTATTCTCCATCATGGCTGGACCAATTTACAACTCCATCAATAATGTATCAGTGTCCCTATCTTTACATATTCCCTCCAGAATTAGTTATTTTTCTTTTGTATTTGCTATGAAAATAGAGATGATTTACCATGAGTTCCTTCTTCTTGCCTTCTTTTTACCTCAAAACCTTTTGATATCATCCTACTTTCTCTCTCCCTTTATTTAATTCTCTGATGAAAGGGCGACACTTCATCTTATCATAGTCCTTATATGTATCTTCCCTCAAATTCCCACAATGATCTCTGCACCCCTTACTCACACAGTCTTCAGAGGTTTGGTGAATCTATTTCCAGAACTACATAGAAGTGTGTAATTAAAGGGCTCTGCCTCCAAATCAAATCATATGCAAGCTTATTGGTGTTAATAAAAAGTAATGTAATTACCTTTTGAGACACAATTATGTATACACAAAAGAAATATATAGACCAAAGTCCACTTTGTCCTTCATGGCTCGAAGTGAGAAACAATAGTGTAATAGTCTCTGATAACAAGAAGTAGTAAGTGTCATCAACTGCCTTAAATCCACCACATGGTTCATGTGGCCATGAACCCAGGCTTTCTCTGATTCTTCCATCTCTGTTGTGTCTATTCTCTCAATCTCTCATGATGTTAGATGAATGAGTAATAGACAAATAAAAACAGATGACTATCTTGTGAACTTCAAAAGATCAGAAGAATCACTATAGGTCCAGCAATAGGAATCTATAACAAAGCATATCATAGTCACAACAACCATGCCTAGTAAAGAATATAATATCCTACCTACTTGACTCAACCTATTGGTTAATTGACTTGACAGGTAAGATGGCACATTCTGCAAGCCAGGAAGTGACTTATCAATTAACTATGCAACAACCAGAAGAGACCTGGAGGATATTTTATAGCAATCACTTTCAATTTAAGCCCATCCTCTTCAGTGATCACTAAATATGGAAAAGAGAAAAATGTACTTTGATTAGGGAGGGTGTTTTGTAATTCTGATTTGATATATTTTCAATATCCTTTTGAAAAACTTAATTTATGCTGATGGGCTAGTTCATATTGATGAGATAATCAATGGATTACTGGATATTGGAGAGATATTAACCTTTGATTGGTTTGGGAGAAATGGTGACTAGTTAATTGGGAGGATATGCTAGATGAAGTTCATGCATAATGGTACTAAAGAAAAATACCTTCATCCTCTCAGAGACCCCTACAACTTTGAGGAGAAATAGAGCCAGATCTGAAAATCCTTTCTACAAGTATAAGTAAAATGTTGAGAAAGTAAGTACAGATTATATAGGATGTATATTTAATTTTCTGATGACATCCAGTCTCTCATCTCCATTGGCTTATTGAACCTCTCAAACTGGAGATCTTATAGACCTCTTAAACTAAGCCTATTCAAAACTGAATACATTCTATCCTTACCAAAGCCTCCTCTCTTCCTAACTTACTTATTATTGTTGAGAATGTCACTATACTCCAAGTTACTCAGGATCTCAACCTGTGTCATCCTCATTTTCTCCCTCTTTCTCATCCCTCATATCCAACCAAGGCCTGTTGATTTTAACTTTGTAACATCTCTCAAATATTAATTCTTATCTCCTCTGACATTGCCAATACCCTGGTGCAGGCCATCATCATCTCATGCCCAAATGATTACAATAAACTGCTGGTTGATTTCCCTGCCACAAATCTTTCCCCACTCCAATCCATCTTCCATTCTGCCATAAGAAGTGATCGTCCCGACCATGTAACTCCTCACATTCCAGCTAAATAAACTCCAATGACTCCTTATTACTTTAGGATCAAATAGAAAAACCTGTTTTATTTTGAAAGTCCTTCCTATCTTTCGAATCTGCTTACACATTACATTTCTTCCCCCCACCCCCAGTCACCCCTTTTCTGTGATTCAGTGAAAAGGGGCTCCTTGCTGTAACTCAAACAAGATATTCCATCCCTGCCCTCTGGACATTTGCACTGGCTGTTTCTCATTTTTGACATGCTCTCCCCCCACCAGCCGATCTCTAGCTCCTAGCTTCCTTGGCTTCTTTGAAGTCTCTGCTAAAATCCCACCTTTTACAAGAAGCCTTTCTCACTTCCCCTTAATTGCCTCTATTCACTATTTACAATTTATCCTGTATTTACCACTTCTGTACATAGTTCTTTTCTTGTCTCCCCATTAGATTGTGAGTTTCTTGAAAACAGGGACTGTTTTTGCCTTTCTTTATCTCCCCAGAGCTTAGCACAGTGCCTGGCACATAGTAAGCACTTCATAAATATTTATTGACCAACTGCTGTGAGAAATGAACTAAAAGCTTTTACAGCATGGCAGAATATTGCAGAACTTGTGTTCCACTGGCATAATATTACATAAATAGTACCGATGTATTCTTATGATATGTGTATATTTATATATGGAAAGAGAGAAAGAGACACAGAGACAGAAAGAGAGAGAGAGAGAGAGAGAGAGAGAGAGAGAGAGAGAGAGAGAGGGAGGGAGAAAGATGGATAAGGAGTATCTGAGTATCTTCCACACATTTCCAGCTAAGAATTTAAGTCCTGGGTTTCTGTATAAACTATCTCTAGCTCACTCCACCTTTTTTACAGAAAAAAAATAGGTTTCCATACCATACTGACTCACTCAGCAATAGTTCCCTGATATCTTTAGTGTCCCATAGGATTGCTGATGTTTCTTATCCCCACAGATAGGTCCAAGGCCCATGGGTACTAAATGATTAAATCCTATTCAGTTAGCACTAACTCCAGAGGGTAGTTCATATTAGTGCTCATGGTGACTCCTCAAACAGCTCCAAGGAGTTCTTAAAATTTTTCAAGGAATAGCTCTTTTAATTTCTATTACTGTCCTACTACAACACTACTTCATGGTATGGAGGTGACCTTGGGTTTTGAAGGTTATGCCAATGGGTCTCTAACGTCTGGTGGGATTTAACAAGATGGAAGAGCTTCAAGCATGGTCCAAGAGATACTTTGTAGGTCTGTTGTCCAGGAATTATCCTTATTACTCATCCTTTGTTTTCAAAGAGGACCAAAGATATCATGGGGTGATATCTTGGCTTATACATGAATTAGATTTAAATGAGCAGAGATGCACACAGTCATCTGCCTCATTCTCTGTCTTCCAAAGTCATCAAAGTCCAGTGGTAAGACCAAAGTCAAGGCAATGGCCTGGGAGACCTTCAAAAGCTTCAAGTGATCCCCGAGTGCTGCTTCAGCCACATTTGTCGTTGTTGGAACAAATTGTGATCATCTGCCCATTCCCCTGGGGGAAGCTAGATGCTTGGGGAAGACATTCTCCTGACCCACTTAGAACTCAGTCCCAAAAGACTGGCCCCAGGTGACTATTTTTGTTTATTTGTTTTTACCACAGAAATACCAGAATAGACTATTAGGTATAGTGGAGTTGCAATCTGAATCATTGGAGAGAGAATCACATCAATAGTATCATGGATCCTGGAAGTAAGTACTTTAAAGGACATATACAAAGAATAACAATAGCAATAAAAACAATATTACTATAATGACCTAGCTTAGTGGGGATGAAACATATTGGGATATGAAGGTGATGCAAAAAACCCCTAAAATCCAACACACTTTATTATTATTATTATTAATGACAATGTTATTATCAAAAATAGTAACAACCTCAAGCAAGCTTGGCCTTGGTGAAATAGAAAATTGCAACTCCTTTCCTTTATAAAGGTGGAAACGATGGATATAGATTACTGCATAAGTTATCAGATATATCATAGAATCATAGTTTTAAAATTAGAAGGACCTTTGGAGGCCACTTTGTCCAACTCCCTCATTTTACAGATGAGTAGCTTAATGCCCCCTTGAAACTTGAACTATAGAGTCTACTCAAATCCAGGTAATTTGTACATGTTTGGCTACAGACTATCACAAAAGTGTTCTGTTTGGCCCCCTAAGGCAGGACAAGGATCAGTGTGAGGTTGAAAAGATGCAAATTTAGGCATGATATAAGGAAAGGCTTCTTAATTTGTAATCAATAAATGGAGGTTCTGCCTCAAAGATAATTGGTTCCTCTCTTATCCTCCCTATTGGAGGTCTTTGAGTGCTGGATAATTATTTATCGGGCATGTTGTAGCAAGGACTTCTCTTCAAACATGGGTTGGACTAGCTGTGTACTAAGATCCTTTCAAACCTCTAAAATCCTGCAATTCTCACTCTGTATAATTCTTGTCTATATGTTTCCATGAATTCTTCATAGAAGGTCTACCCAGTACATTGGAGGCCTTTTTCCAGGTTCTTTAATATTTTACAAATACTAGTGCTAATCAATCTGTCCAGGGAGTATTACTCATTCTTACTACATGATTAGCCCAGCTACTTTTCCAGTTATCTATAAGTAACTTTTGCAAATTAAATTATAATAATGAATTTCACACACACACACACACACACACACACATACACACACACACACAAAGGCAAACATACACATACAATGCAATGGGAGAGCAGTGAATAAAATGCTATGCCTAGAGTTAGAAAAACCTGAGTTTGAATTTTGTCTCAGACATTTACTTGTTCTATGTCCCAGGGCCAATCAAATAACCTATCTAGCCCAATTAAACCAAGGGCATAAACTCTCATACTGATCCCTTTGCACTATATTTTGGCTTAGGAAACTACAAATTAGTGTTATCTATGTTTTATTATATTATTCTTTATTTTATCAAATATTTTCTGATATTTTGATATTAATGTTATTAATATTAATATTTAATTAATATTAGTAAGTTTGTTACTGTAGGGTGTATGTTTGATTAGCTTTATTGTAAGTGAGTATAAGACACTAGTGGACATAGTGGCTTCTGTAGATAACTAGGACAATTTTGTTTTCTATACTCTCAGATACAAGTTTTATTTGTTTCCTTTCACTTGAAAATAAGCCTTTTCATGTTCTGCAACTCAAAAGCCTAGATACTTCTAAGGAAGGTTAATTATTATTCCAGAGCAATGGGAAACACAGAGAATGTTAAATGATTCCTTCTCCAATTATCTGGGTGGGAACAAATCAGAGAAGAGGCATAACTAGACCTTTCATTTTTAGAGTAAGGTTCTGACATCTGGGTAACTCAAATGAACTAATATATACATATATATGTACATCTATTTCTTGAATATATCTCAGCTGGAAAAAAATAGATAACTAAAAAAGCAAAACAAACAAACCTACAACACTATATTTTATTAGTTGTTTTTTTTTTAATTCTCTGCCCCTGAGAAACTTCTCCAGGGCTTTTCAGCAACATGACCTATCATTCCATAGGCCACAGTGACTTAAAAATATAAGCTTCTCTATCTAAAGAAGCTAAATTTAAGACCCATAGATAACCACATCTTTCTTCAGAGACTAAATTGAATAGGGGATGTAATATTTTGTTACACTTGAAGTAGGAGGGATTAATTTACACAGTGTTAAGGAATAAATGAAACTATTTAAGGGGAAGAGGATTATAGAAATGCTTACTGGTGGTGGCAGGAATAGCATAGAAATGTGATAGACCTTCTGTCCCTTTCAGGGGTAGACTAAGAGTGGACAAGAACAAAACATTTCAAAGATATGTGTATGTCTCCTCATACACATCCTCAGGATAACATCTAGAGAAAAAGTAGAGGATTTATGGAATCTATTTTTGGAGGTTGGGGTATTTTTACAGCATATTGTCCCTATGTCCACTAGCCACAAATTTAGCACCATTCATCATATTCATTAATACTGATAATGAAAATTAACAGAGAGACTGGGCTTCTTTCTTTAATGACTTCTCCCTTTTAGGGTTCTATAACTTGTTTTTTCCCAGGAAATTACAATAACCAAGCACAGAAGTAACCAGATGGCCCAAAGAGCACTGACCCAGGAGTCAGAAAAAGCCAAAATCAAATCCTGCCTCACTTAATGGCTGTGTGACCTTTCTGTTTGATTGGGGTTTTTCATCTGCAAAATGGAGATAATAATAATATCTATTGTTGTGAGGATCAAATATGATAATACTTTGAAAAGTACTATGTAAATGCTAGTTATAATTATGATTATAATTCTTTATTATCACTCTCTCTTCTATACAGTAGATATCTTCACCCTATTCATATCTCCACTGATATCCCTCCATTTCCTGACAGTGTAGCAGAAAAAGAGACTTGATTTCCCAACCTGAGATAACTGAACTGGCTGTCTCTCCAACCCTTGGCCTGATTAGGCAGGGAGAATGGGAGGAGTGCCTGAGGGTGAAAGTAACCATCACAGTACACTCAGCTATTCAGATCTCAGATGACCTTGTTGTTCTCTCTGCCTGAAAAAAATCAGCACTATCTTTCAGTGAAACTCATTCTGGTCCCTTGGCTTTCCAATGCCACTGAGGCTCTTTTGGGAATAACAGACAGTTTGCTGATCTGAAACAACAGCCACATTCCTTCTTAATTCCTATCTTTCCAAAGTATGCAACTATCCTCTCTATTTAGAAAGCCTCTCCTTCAAGCTGAGACATTAGCCAGTCTCTAAGACTTTTCCATATTACCATCATCCATAGAACTTTTCAAATCCTTTCACTGACTGAAAATCTGTGGCCATGTTCCTGAGGTCATTCTCACTTTGCAAAAATGAAGCCTTGAGGTCATGGATTAAAGGCTCACTACTGAGTCACTAGAGCCCACTCTATCTTTTCTGGAGGATATTAAAGTTCCATCTGCAGCTGGACATTCAGTTTCTTGATAAACAGTAATATAAAAAAGCTTCAAATACCTAGCTAGTAGGATTATCAATTTATGTACAATTAGTTTCATTGTTTATATATATATATATATATACATGTATGTATTTTGCTAAATGGTTACTGAATTAAGAATAAGTTCTTTCAAAAAAAAGAGTAGAATCAAAAATACAAGACTACCCAAAGCCCCTTCCAGATGTGACATTCTGTGATTTTGCAAATCCTAGATCTATTATCTTACTAGCAGTTTTGACATTAAGCAAATCACTGAACCTTCTTGGCCCTTAGTGTTTTCATTTCTCAAATAGGAATCATAATTAAAATTATGTAAATTTATATATAAAATAAAAGTATATAAATAAAAATAATATAAAATTTAAAATATGGGGTCTTTAGAATTCATTTAATCACTTTATCTAAATAACTCACCCATGGATCATACTGCTAATATGCAATAGGACTAGGATATAAACCAAGGATTTCAGGCTCCTATTTCAGAATTCACTCTCTGTTCCATTCAGGCAGGGATGCTATCTTTGAAAGATCATTGTTAAACTAGAACTGTGGAAAAGTAATGTGACCAGCAATATAACATGTTAGTTACTTTCTCCATGCCACTTAAACTTTCTAGCCCTCAAAAAAAAAAGAAAAAAATATGTATGAAAGGGAGAATAATTATAGCTGAGTTTTTTGGACAAAGAGAAAATTCTCACAAAGTAAAATCTTTATGAATAAAACACCAGTAACTCTATTTCTCAAATTGCTCAATCTTTATACAAATTATAGCAGAGACAAAAGCTGAATCACAGACTTGTACTTGGGCCCCCTCCAAGACTCTGCCTGCCGAGGCAGCCACTATCTTCCTCTGAGAAATAAGTGATAGGCACTGACTTGGTACAAATTAAGGGGGAAAGAAGATGAATATGTGCTTCCTTCTGACTAGAGCCAAGACTTAAATGAGAGACCCCAGTGCTTCAGAGATTGACTAGAACACCCTCCTACTGTCCTTAAAAAGGTGCCAGATATTCATTCAATATAGTTATGAAAAGGAAAGGGAGAGAACCAAGGTAGGGTGGGGAATCGTATGAGATTACAACAGGCCTGAAGGGAAGGGGCCCAAAATATTGTTGCGGACAGTCTTGATTCCTGCCCCAGAAAGTCCTTGGGAAAGGGACTAAGGAGGGCAAACTGAAAACGTGAGGCAACTAGTAACAAAATGGCATTGTTTTGAACTTGTGCCATCTAGCAAAAGGAGAAGTATTAGATATTCACCATGTATAAATATATATGAAACTCGTCTCTATCTATCCTGAACGTTTCGAAAGTTCAAAGCCTGGGGGTGGAACCAAGGTGGCAGAGAGTAGTCAGGTTTTTGTCTGAGTTCTTCCTAGCATCCCTCAGATCAATAGCAGAACAAGCCTCTGAAAAGGGCTTGGAGTGACAGAACTCACAAATATTTGGCATGCAATAAAATTCCAGCAGAAGATACTTTGGAAGGACTTCAGGAAAGATTTGTCTCAATCCAGTGTGGGGGAATACAATCCAGCGTAGGGCACATGCAGAGATTCTAGTGGAAGGCTCTTAGCCAAAATACATTGGCTACTCTGAGCGGGTTCAGAAGTCAGTGGATCATCAGATAATTTGTGAGGCCTCCAACACAAGTACAGAAGGTAAAGAGTGAGTCCCTGATGCCCAGTATAACATGGGGCTTGGCTACACCTACCCAACACAAGAAGAAAGCCAGCAGCACAGGCCTTGGGGCAGTGTAAAATCCCTATTATCCTGTAGAGAGAGCTTGGGAAAATCTCCCCTTTGCCCTAGGAGTAGACCTAGCCTTTAAAAATGAGGGGAAAAAAAGCAAAACGAACTCTGACCACAGATAGCTATTATGGAGACAGGAAAGAAAAGAACCCAAACCCTGAGGACACCAATGGCAAAATGCCTCCAGATGAAGCCTCAAAGAGGAATATGAACTGGTATCCAACTCAAAAGACTCTCAAAAGGGCCTGGAATATGATATTCCAGAGGGTGAAGGAGCTTGGATTACAATCAAAAAAACCAACTATCCAGTAAAATGAAGCATTATTTTTCAGAGAAAAAGATGAGCATTCAATGAAACAGGGGATTTTCAAATAATTTTTGTGAAAAGATCAGAGTTGAAGAGAAAATTTGATCTTCAAAAACAAAACTAAAGAGAAGCATAAATAAGTAAAAAGGGAAGGAAAAACTGTTTTTAAAGGTTAAAATGTTTACCTCCCTATATATAAAGCTCACATGTTTAACTCTTGAGAACTGTATCTTTGTTAGGAATATACTTAGAGGGTGTAGGCATAATTTGACTTTATTGTGATGATATAAAAAAAGAAATTAGGGGTAGAAAAGGGATTCTATTGGAAGAAGAGGGAAGAGGAGGTAAAACAAGGTAAATTTCATAACATGAAGAGGCAAAAAGACATATTACAGTTGAGGGAAAGAAGGGAGGGGAATGAGGATTGTTTGAACCTTAATCTCATCAGATTCTCAAAAGAGAATATCAGACATATTTAGCTTGATATAGAAACATGTCTCACCCCATAGGGAAGTAGGAAGGAGAAAGAAGAAAGGAAAGGGGGAAGCTAATAGAAGGGAAAATAGAAGTAGAAGAGGAAAGGAATAAGAAAAGAGGAGAGGCTATAAGAAAGAGGGAGGTGGTGGTCAGAAGCAAAACACTGGTGAGGAGGGAAAGGGGGAATGGAAAGATAAAAGTATAACTTGGGAAAAATAAGATTGTAGGAAATACAGTTAGTAATTTTAACTGTCAATGTGAATGGGGTGAACTCTCCCATAAAACAAAAGTGAATAGCAGACTGGATTAAAAGTTAAAATATGTTGTTTCCAAGAAACACATTTAAAGCAGAGTGATACATGCAGAGTAAAAGGTAAAAGTCTGGAGCAGAATCTATTATGCTTCAGCTGAAGTTAAAAAAAAAGCAGGGCTAGAGATCCTGATCTCAGATCAAGCAAAAGCAAAAATAGGCCTCATTAAAAAGAAACTACATCTTGCTAAGGGGTACCATAAATTATGAAGTAATATCAATACTAAACATATATGCACCAAGTGGTATAGCATCCAAATTCCTAGAGGAGAAGATTACAAAAAAAAGCTATACTAGTGGGTAAGATGAATAATGAAAATCTCATTATCTGTTTGATCTGAGTGAATTGGTATATTAGGAAGCTACCCTCTCTGATAGAATGTTGTGTCAAAATGGACAACAAGTTGGCCCAGGAGAGTGGATGTTTGAACTTCAAGGACATCTGGTATTCAAAGGACTCAAAAAGAAAGATTGGGAAAGAAAATAATTATAGTGGTGGTCAAGAACAGGGATGTAAAATGGGATTATATGAGTTGGGAAATAGGATACTATCTTATGTCCAACATTATTTTTCTCATTTATTTCTTGGAAGATTTTTTTGAATACAAGAAGTAATTATCTAAAATCAAAATCTAGCATTATATACAATGGTGAAATACTAGATTTTCCAAGAAATACAGCAATAAAATAAAGATGCTACCTCTGCCTGTTTTTATTTGGCATAATTCTAGAAATGCTAACAATAGCAATAAAACAAGAAAAAAGAATGAAATTCAGACAGATAGGCAGAAGAGCCAAAATAATCTTTATTTACTGATGTTGTGATGGCTTAGAAAATAATAGAGATTTGGCAACAACAAAAAAAATATCCTGAAAAGATTAATAGTTTCAATCAAGTATCAAGTTACAAAATAAACTTACCCAGATAAATAGCCTTTATACATAATAATAATAATAAAATACAGGAACTATGTATAGACATGAAAGTCACATTTGAAATAACTACAAAATGCATAAAATATTTGGGAGTAAATTTAGCAAAGCACATTCAATACCTATATAGATACACTGTTTAAAAAAATAAGAACAAATTCAACTATTGGAAGGATAACCAATATTTATGAATAAGATAATTACAGTAAAATAAAATCACAATACTATCAAAAGTAATTCATAGATGTAGTGTATGCAAATGAAACTACCAAGGGATAGTTTCCAAAGTTAGATATAATAAATTCATTTGAAAAAACAAAATATCTAGTATATCTAAGGATATAATGAAAAAAGTTAATATGTGAAGGGAAAATAGCACTACCAGACATCAAATTACATTATAAATCAATAAAAATCAAAATTACATTTGAATCTAGTTAAAATTAATAAAAGTAGATCAATGTAACAGATTAGAGAAAAAAGAATTGAAAATAATTCAACTCAATAATGGAGTGTTTGATAAACTGAAAAATCTAAATTATCTAGGAGTGAACTCCTGTTGTAACAAGAGCTGCTAATAAAAATGGAAAGCAGTACATCAGAATTAAATGCAAAACTTTATCTTAGCACACACTTTCCACCATACTTACTTTGCCACAATAAATTCAAAATGGATGATGACCTAAATATTAAAGAATGGACCATGAAAAACTAGAAGATAACTAAAACAGGTACTTTTCCTACAAATAACCAGGCAATGAATTATTAATCAAACAGTGGGTTCTTTGATCTTGGGGAAGTTATTGTTATACTATACTGTAAAGTGTACCTAAGGAAGAATAATATGGTCTGTGACACAATGTGCCAACAACTAATAAGAGCAGAGGTAGGGTATGTCCTTCCTGTAATGATATAGAAACTGTCACCCCTGCTTCATCCCTAAAAGTATTTTACCAGCAAATACTATGCAGCATGACTCCACTTTCTTGTCCAAACCCTGGATCAACTCTTCCAGGGTTTATTACCATGCTTGTCCTTTCACAGAGGCCATCAGTCCTAACAGTAGAAATTATGTTGTGATGTCATATGCTGTTAGCCCCTATTTTTCTGTTCATAAGATCACATATATAAATTTGAAAGGGAAGAGTAATCATTTAGTAATAACACTAATAAGAGCTAACATTTATATAGTATACTATATAATACTTATTTGGTATGATCCAATTCTATCATTTTATAGATAAGGAAAACTGAGGCCCAGAGTAGAGGAGGACAAAACCCAAAGTTATCTTGGTAGTGTTAGAGCTGCAATTACTAACATGCCATGAACAATTCTAATTGCTTCCTTTATTCACACTATTTCTCTTACCTAGAATATTGGGTCTCCTCTTACTGACCAAAGCCCAACATACCCTTTCTTCACAGCCCCCATCCTTGATAAAAACTTTCCTAACAATCCTTTCTGGTAGCAAGCCTGCTCTAAATTCCACTAGCACTCGCTGTCTTTCTCTTCATTAGACATGGAGCTCCTGCTTCCTAGGCTTGCAATGTTTTTATCATGCCCAGAACACCCACCTAAACCATAAGACCCCAGGGGGCAGGAACCACTTTTAATCATTTTCCTTTTACCAGCACCTAGCCCAGTGTCCAGCATAGTGCTCAATAAATGTTTATGGATGGCATTACTGATATAGATTCTCAACTTGCTGAACAGGTTGCTTGTCTGCCTCTGATCTCCCTTTATAGTTTTTATTTAGGAGCTGTTTAAGAACCTCATTTGCTGGTTTCCTTGAGCTCTTCTGAGGACCAGTGGCAAATAACATGAAAAAGTCACCATGACAACAGAACTTCTTAGAAATGCGAGACTGCTCTGGCTATGAAATGCCTAAATCCAGAAACTCACCTGTAGGATCTTTCACCAAAAGGTGATTGTAAGAGAGATCAAATGGGACTCAGGAGTTATTTGTACTCATTCATCTTGGTTCCCAGATTGGACAAGTCACTGAGAGGATTTAGAGTATAAAAAATAAATCAGATCATCTGGTCTAACTTTCTTATTTTCCAAATAATTTAATTCCCAATTTTCCAATTAAATAAACTAATCTCCAATTTATTGAGCATCTATTCTATGTCAGGTACAATGCTAGCTAAGTGCTGAAGGTAAAAGATCAAAGAATGGAACAACTCCTATTCCCAAAGGGTTTCTACTTTAATAGATGAGACAAGCCCATATAGAAATATATACAGCATTAACATAAAGTGAATAAATATGAATATATCCAAAATAGTTAAATACTACATAAGTTAAAAGTGAAGGCACTAGCAGCTAGGAAGATCATGCAGATCATTCAGGAGTTTTGTCTTAAAGATAAAGAGGGTGCCCAGGAGGTGGCCAAGTATTCCAGAGACCTAGGGAAGCCAACACAAGGCACTGAAAAAAATATATAGCATTGTGTGAGGAAAAACTGAGAAGGCAAATTTGACTCAAATATGGATCAAGGGAGGGGCAGAGATGTGCATATCTGGGAGGGGGTGTGCAGATGTGTGACTTATGAGTATTTAGTAAACGTTTAACAACTGGCTTTCTTTAAAAAAAATGCATGACACTTTCAAATTTAATCTGCATTATCATTTTCTCCAGAAGTTTCACAAATGCTGAAAATCGGTAAAACAATAAATCAAGTTTGTAGCTGCTGATTTTTGAGGTATAAATGCTCCCAGTGGAAATTTTATAGTGACTAGGCTAAACTGACTTTAGCACATCTCTGGGAGGGGGAGTAATATCCAATAAGACTGAATTGAAGAGTCAGGTTGTATAAGGCTTTAAAAGCTAAGCGGAGGAGTTTATATTTTATCTGAGAGGCAATGGGAATCTACTGGGACTGTTTCAGTAGAGTATCTCATAGTCACATATATGGTTAAGAAAAACCATTTTAGCAATTCTCTACAGAGTAACAGGAGAAGAGATTTTCCAAAATATCCTAGACAAGAAATGATGAGCACTTTAACTGTGGTAGTTTTTGAGAGAAAGGATTAGATATAAGATATGTTGTGCATAAATAAGAATTTATTAATCACTTCTTATATGGTTGGCATGATGCTAATCTTTGGCGATAAAAATACAAAAGGAAAAAAAAAGAAACTGAGTCCCAGAGAAGTGAAATTACTTGCCCATGGTAAGAGAACAGAAATTTGAATCTAGCTCTTCTTACTCCAAATCTGGTGCTTCTGAGTTATTTTTATTTTTGTAAAACTTTGTTGATATGTTTTATTTTGACATAACAGATACTTTCCACCAACCTTCAAATAAACTCCAATACAAAGTATAGTCAATGAATGTATTGAGAATCCATCTGAACAGGCTCTAATCTGGATAGCTAGAGAACAGAGCAGGTTAGAGACAGGAAAGTCAGGAATCAAACCAAAGTTTAATTTCAAAGTGAGAGAAACTGCTTGCAAACAAGGAGATTGATTAGACACATTGTCAGAGCCCTGCCCCTAGCAAGGGGCCCCAAGGCAGTGTGGCTAAATATCGATTTATATACTTGTGGTAAGACAAAGAGTCAAACTGTGTAATATAGCAACAGTAGTGACGCACAACAGCAACAATGGGAAAAGTTGTCTAGTGATGAAAAATCTATTCATGGCAGGGCTTCGTGTTTGGGCTTGTTGGTGCTTACACAAGCTCAGGGACCATCAGTCCAGAAGGTGAGCACAAAGGATTGTTGTTATGCCAAGCTCAGGGTACAGCTTGCTAGCTGGGTCTTAGCTCTAGGAAACAGTCTCTCCAAATATCATGACAATAATCAAAACTTCAAAAGTGTATGAATATAATTGTTTATTTTGTTTGGGTTTTTTGCCTTTTTTGGTTTTTTTGAATTTTTATTTTTATTAAAGCTTTTTATTTGCAAACATATGAGTAATTATTCTACACTGACCTTTGAAAAACTTTCTGTTCCAAATTTTTCCCTCCTTTCCCCCACCCTCCCCTCTAGATGGCAGGTAGTCTAATACATATTAAATATAATGAAATAAATAAATAGACAAATCATATATTATATATATATAGAGAGAGAGAGTTATTTTGCAGCGCAAGAAAATTTGGATCTAGAAAGAGAAAGAAAAAAAACTAAGAAGGAAAATACAATACAAGCAAACATCAACAGAAAGCATTAAGATGCTATGTCGTGGTCCATACTCAGTTCGCACTGGCCTTTCTCCAGATGTATATGGCTTTCTTCATCACTGAACAATAGGAACTAGTTTGAATCACCTCATTGTTGAAGAGAACTGTGTCCATCAGAATTGATCATCGTATAGACTTGTTGTTGCTATGTATAATGAAATCCTGGGTCTGCCTCATTTTACTCAGCATCAGTTCATATAGGTCTCTCCAGGTCTATCTGAAATCATTTTGTTGGTCATTTCTTACAGAACAATAATATTCCATAACATTCATATACATAATTTATTCAGCCATTTTCCAATTGATGGGCATCCATTCAGTTTCCAATTTCTTGCCACTACAAAAAGGGCTGCCACAAACATTTTTGCTCTAAGATCTCTTTGGGATATATAAGCCCAGTAGAAATACTGCTGGGTCAAAGGGTATGTACACTTTAATAACTTTGTGAACATAGTTCCAGAATGGTTGGATCACAGTTCCACCAACAATGTATCAGCACCCCAGTTTTCCCACATCCCCTCCAACATTCGTCATTATCTTTTCCTGTCATTTTAGCCAATCTCACAGGTATGTAGAGATATCTCATAGTTCTCTTAAATTGCATTTCTCTGATCAATAGTGATTTGGGGCACCTTTTCATATGACTAGAAATAGTTTCAATTTCTTCACCTGAAAATTGTCTGCTCACGTCCTTTGACCATTTATCAAATGAAGAATGGCTTGAATTCTTATAAATTTGAGTCAATTCTCTATATATTTTTAGAAATGAGGCCTTTATCAGAACCTTTGAATGTAAAAATGTTTTCCCAATTTATTGCTTCCCTTCTAATCTTGTCTGCATTAGTTTTGTTTGTACAAAAACTTTTTAACTTAATATAATCAAAATTATCTATTTTGTGATGAATAATGATCTCTAGTTCTTTTTTGGCCACAAATTCCTTCCTCCTGCACAGATCTGAGAGGTAAACTATCCTATGTTCTTTTAATTTGTTTATAATATCATTCTTTATGTCTAGATCATGAATCCATTTCAACCTTATCTTGGTATACAGTGTTAAGTGTGGGTCAATAGCTAGTTTCTTCCATACTAGTTTTCCTAACAGTTTTTGTCAAATAGTGAGTTCTTATCTCAAAAGCTGGGATCTTTGGGTTTATCAAACACTAGATTGCTATAGTTATTGCCTAGTTTTGTCCTGTGATCCTATTCTATTCCACTGATCGACTATTCTATTTCTTAGCCAGTACCTAATGCTTTTGATGATTGCTGCTTTATAATAGTTTTAGATCTGGTACAGCTAGGCCACTTTCATTTGCTTTGTATTTAATTAATTCCCTTGAAATTTTTGACCTTATGTCCTTCCGGATAAACTTTGTTGTTATTTTTTCTAAGTTAACAAAATAATTTCTTGGGAGTTTGATTGGTATAGCACTAAATAAATAGATTAGTTTAGGTAGTATTGTCACCTTTATTATATTAGCTCAACCTATCCAAGATCGTTTGATATTTTTCTAATTATTTAGATCTGACTTTATTTGTGTGGAAAGTATTTTGTAGTTTTGCTTATATAGTTCCTGACTTTCCCTTGGCATATAGCTTCCCAAATATTTTATACTATCAACAGTTATTTTAAATGGAATTTCTCTTTGTGTCTCTTGCTGTTGGATTTTGCTAGTGATATATAAAAATGCTGATGATTTATGTGAATTTATTTTGTATCCTGCAACTTTGCTAAAGTTGTTGATTATTTGTAATAGTTTTTTAGTTGATTCTCTAGAGTTCTCTAAGTAGATCATCATGCCATCTGCAAAGAGTGATAATTTGGTTTCCTCATGACCTACTCTAATTCCTTTAATCTCTTTTTGTTCTCTTATTGCGAAAGTTAGCATTTCTAATACAATATTTAATAGTAATGGTGATAGTGGGCAACCTTATTTCACCCCTGATCTTATTGGGAATGGTTCCAGTTTAAAACCATTACATATTATTTTAGCTGATGGTTTTTAATAGATGCTACTGACTATTTTAAGGAAAAGTCCATTTATTCTTATATTCTCTAGTGTTTTTAATAGGAATGGTGTTGGATTTTTTCAAATGCTTTTTCTTCATCTATTGAGATAATCATATGATTTTTGTTAATTTGGTTATTGACATAGTAAATTATGATAATAGTTTTTCTAATATTGAACCACCCCTGCATTTCTGGTATAAATCCTACTTGGTCATGGTGTATTACCCTGAGGATGATTTTCTGTAATCCCTTTGCTAATATTTTATTTAAGATTTTTGCATCAATATTCATTAGGGAGATTGGTCTATAATTTTCTTTTTCTGTTTTCATCCTACCTGGTTTAGGTATCAGTAATATGTCTGTGTCATAAAAGGAATTAGGTAGGAGTCCTTCGTTTCCTATTTTTTCAAATAGTTTATATAGTAATGGAGTTAATTGTTCTTTAAA
The DNA here is from genome assembly GCA_023553655.1 of Myrmecobius fasciatus. Classification (NCBI taxonomy): domain Eukaryota; kingdom Metazoa; phylum Chordata; class Mammalia; order Dasyuromorphia; family Myrmecobiidae; genus Myrmecobius; species Myrmecobius fasciatus. Next base: position 16,172 of record JAJPUD010011102.1, on the reverse strand, counting down.
TGTTTGGTAGAATTCACATGTAAATCCATCTGGTTCTGGGGATTTTTCTTAGGGAGTGGATTAATAGCTTCTTCTATTTTTTTTTCTAAAATAGGACTATTTAAGTAATTTATTTCCTTTTCTGTTAAACTGGGCAATCTCTATTTTTGAAGGTATTCCTCCATTTCATTTAAGTTATCAAATTTGTTAGCATAAAGTTGGACAAAGTAACTCCTAATTATTGCTCTAATTTCCTCTTCATTGGTGGAAAGTTCTCCCTTTTCATTTTTGAGACTAACAATTTGATTTTCCTCTTTTCTTTTTCAAATAAAATTAAAGAGGTTTACCTATTTTGTTGTTTTTTTTATAAAACCAACTTTTAGTTTTATTTATTAATTCAATAGTTTTTTGCTTTCAATTTTATTAATCTCTCCTTTTATTTTTAGGATTTCAAGTTTGGTATTTTATTGAGAGTTTTTAATTTGTTCTTTTTCTAGCTTTTTTTAGTTGTAAGCCCAATTCATTCATTTTCTCTTTCTCTATTTTACATAAGTAAGCATCTAGAGATATAAAATTTCCCCTTATTACCACTTTGCATCCCACAAATTTTGGTATGTTGTCTCATTATTGCCATTCTCTTGGATGAAATTAGTAATTGTGTCTATAATTTGCTTTTTCACCCATTCATCCTTTAGTATGAGATTATTTGGTTTCCAATTGCTTTTTGGTCTATTTTCTCCTGACCTTATATTGCATGTGATTTTTATTGCATCATGATCTGAAAAAAAATGCATTTACTATTTCTGTCTTTCTGCATTTGATTTGGAGGTTTTTATGCCCTAATACGTGGCCAATTTTTGTATAAATTCCATGAACTTCTGAGCAAAAAGTAAACTCCTTTCTTTCTCCATTTAATTTCCTCCAAAGATCTATCATACCTAACTTTTCTAACATTTTGTTTACCTCCTTTATTTCTTTCTTATTTATTTTGTGGTTCAATTTATCTAGTTCTGAAAGAGCAAGGTTGAGATCCCCCACTAGTATAGTTTTGCTGTCTATTTCTTCTTGCATCTCTCAACTTCTCCTCTAGGAATCTGGATGCTATTCCACTTGGTGCATATATGTTTAGTATTGATATTGCTTCATTATCTATGGTACCCTTTAGTAAAATATAGTTTCCTTCCTTATCTCTTTTAATTAAATCTATCTTTGCTTTTACTTGATTTGAGATCAGGATTGCTACCCCTGCTTTTTTTTTTTTTGTTCCCCTGAAGCATAATATATTCTGCTCCAGCCCTTTACCTTCACTCTGTATGTATCATTATGCTTTAAATGTGTTTCTTGTAAACAATACATTGTGGGATTCTGGCTTTTAATCTAGTCTGCTATCTGCCTCTGTTTTATAGGAGAGTTCATTCCATTAACATTCACAGTGAAAATAACTAATTCTGTATTTCTTGTCATCTTATTTACCCTAGGTTATGATTTTCTCTTTCCTATCCCCCTTCCCTTCTCCCCAGTATTTTGCTTTTGATGACCACCTCCCTCAAACAGTCCTTTCCCTTTAGAGCCCTTCCTCCTTTTTTACACCTTTCCCTGAATTCTTCTGTTTTCCCTTCTATTAGTCTTTCTCTTTCTTTCCCTTCTACTCCCCTATAATGTGAGACAAGTTTCTTTGTGATACCAAATATGTCTGATAGTCTCTCTTAGAGCCAAATCTGATGAGAGCAAGATTCACACAATGCTCGTTCCTTCTCCCTTCTTTCCCTAAATTATAATAGGTTTTCTTTGCCTCTTCATGAGATGTAATTTCCCTTATTTTACCTCCTTTTTCCTCTTTTTCCAGTATGATTCCCTTTCTACCTCTAGTTTCTTTTTCATATTATCAAAGAAAAATCAAATTATACCCCCATTCTCTAAGTATACCCATAATGGAAATAAAGTTCTCAAGAGTTCTTTCCTTTTTACTTTTTTATGCTTCTTTTGAGTTCTGTATTTGGAGGTCAAAATTTTGTTCTGATCTGGTCTTTTCATTAGAAATAGGTGAAATTCACCTGTATCATTATATATCCATCTTTTTCCCTGAAAGATAATGCTCATTCTAGCTGGATAGCTTATTTTTGGCTGTAATCCAAGTTCCTTTGCCTTTCAGAATATCAGATTCTATGCCCTTTGTTCCTTTAAGGTGAAAGCTGCTAGATCCTGGGTAATCCTAATTGTGGCTCCTCAGTATTTATTTTTTTTCTGGCTGCTCGCAATATTTTTTCCTTGATATGATAGTTCTGAAATTTAGCCACGATATTCCTTGGAAATTTAATTTTGGGATTTCTTTCAGGAGATGATCAGTGGATTCTTCTGATGGCTATTTTACCTTCTGATTCTAAAATATCAGGCATTTTTCTTTTATGATTTCTTGTAAGATGATGTCTAGGTTCTTTTTTCATTATGGCTTTCAGGAAACCCTATAATCCTTAGATTGTCTTTCCTAGATCCATTTTCCAGGTCAGTTGTTTTTCTTAGGAGATATTTCATATTTTCTTCTATTTTTTATCTTTTTTTATTTTTGTTTGACTGCTTCTTGAAGTCTTATTGAGTCATTCACTTCTATTTGCTCAATTCTAATTTTTAGTGTATTATTTTCTTCAGTTACCTTTTTTAGCTCCTTCTGCAATTGGCTAATTAATTTTTTTGTTCATTGCATTCTTTTTCCATTCTTTTTTGCAATGATCACATTTCATTTCCCCATATTTCCTCTAACTTTTTTAAGATCCTTTATGCAATCTTCAAAGAAAGCCTTGTGAGATGGGGACTAGCTCATGTCTCCCTTTGAGGCTTTTTTCTGGACTTGCTTTACCTTTAGGGACCTCAGGATTTGAGGTCTGTTCTTCTCTGTGTATATGGTGAGAGTTCTTTTTGGTTTTTTATTCATTTTTTAAGGCTTGATGTCTGTTCAAGGCAAAGGAGGGACAGCTGCTTTAATTTACCCTGGGGCAGTTCTGCTGATTGAGTTATTTCAGGTGCTGAGCAGTTCTGCTGATTGATTGATTGCTTTAGGGTGCTTTGTAATGGCAGCTAGGTCCAGCGCTCTTCAGGGGCACAGTAATTCACAGTCTACCCCCTACAAAAGGCAGCTCTGTCAAACCAGTTGTTTACAATCAGGAAAGATTGGCCCAAGAGGCCCACAGAACATTCCCAGGTACGTGGAAGCCACAACACTCTGATTCTCTGCTCTAGCTCCCTCCCTGGTCTTTCTGTGCTGCTGTCTGGGTTTTGCACACCACCCCTCCTGCCCAATTGAAACAGATCTCTTCTGAAGTTCTTCCAGGGTATTTTCTTCTAGAAATATGTTGTACTACAAATATTTGTGGATTCTTTTACTTCAAAACGAACTTAGAGGCTTAATCTGCTGTTGGTTTGGGGGAAGGTTAGAGGAGGTTACAGAGAGTCATGTCTGCTCTCCACCATCATGGCTCAACCCCTGGAAGTCCCTGAATATAATTGTTAGTCAGAAGTATAACTGAAGTTTTCTCTTATGATACAGTAAAGAAATAGCTGCATTTAGCAACTTTAAACAAAAATCCAAAAAGGTCATTTCACCTATGTAGAGAGATCCTGGTGACAAAACTCCTTCCCCCAAATCAGCAAGACTTAGAAAGTTGCTTGGGGCAATCTATAATTATCCCCAAAGGATTATGAAATTGTAAACTCTTTGACCCAGCAGTACCATAATTGGGTCTGTAGCCCAAGAAAATCATGAAAGAGGGGAAAGGACCTACATATGCAAAAATGTTTGTAGCAGCCCTTTTTGTGGTAGCAAAGAATTGGAAAATGAGTAGATGCCCATCAGTTGGGCATCAGTTGAAGGTAATGGAATATTATTGTTCTATAAAAATGAACAAGCTGATTATAGAAAGACCTGGAAAGATTTATATGAACTGATGCTGAACAAAACAAGCAGAATCAGGAATACATTATATACAATAACAGCAAGAATGTGCAATGATCAATTATGAAATGCTTTGTTCTTCTCAATAGTTCAATGATCCAAAGCAATTCCAATAGATTTTAGACAGAAAATGCCATCTGCATCCAAAAAAAAGGAGATTGAATGTAAATCAACATATGCTATGGTTCACTTCTTTTTTCTGTTTCCTCTTTCTTGGTTTTTCCCTGTAGTTCTCATTTTTCTCTCCCAACATGATTCATAAAGCAATGTGTATTAAAATAAATATTTTTTTAAAAAAGGGAAAGTTGCTCTGGATGATTGATAGCTAGAGCCTCCAGTGTCACATAAGTAATTGGGGTATAAGGTGTGCTTGGGGTATAAGGAAAGACTAGTACCTCTGGGTGTGGGTTGCTGAGCCTTTTATAGGGCTGCTTTCTACCTGGTGTCCATCTGATCCACCTAACTCTCCCTGTGCTCCCATTGGTAGCATGCACAGGGGCCACACCCCAATAAACCATTTTGGCAGAAGGGCTAAACTAGGTTGAGGGTAACTAAAAGATTTCAAACCTTACAGTGAGTTAGAGTTACATGCTCTACCCCAAGCATTTAAAGACTTCCCCTGGTGGAATGGGTGGATGAGAACAATTTGTAGCACCAGCCATGAAGGTAGGTGAAGCGGGTGCTGTGGAGCGCTTAGAGCTTGTTTAGATATCAAAGACACCAAGGTCATCCACTGCATCTTGAGTCATCACCAGTCATCTTGACTCTGTCCTGTCACTGGACAATGATAACTCTGGAAGAGAGTGAAGCTGATGACTTCATGCAATTCTGCTTCATTTAAATCCAATTACACATGAATCAAAAGACATTAACATACCATTTTACCATTTCTTTGAGGACAAACATGGAGTCAAAATCAGCTACCGCACTGATGATAACCTTGAAAGGGTTACAAGCCAAAACCAAAGTGGAAGGAGTGCTGGTGCATGATTTTTTTGTTTGCAGATGATTGATTGTGCACTCAGCGCAGCCTCCAAAACAGAAATACAACAAAGTATGGATCAAATCTGTGCTGCTTGTGCTCATTTTGACCTAACAATTAACATAAAAAAACACAGGTCCTCCACCAGCCAGCAGCACACCATCCATATGTGGAACCATCAGTAAATGGTGAAGTTTTGAATGCTGTGGATGAGCTCACTTACCTTGGCAGTATACTTTCCAGAGATGTCTACATTGATGATGAGACTGACACACCCTTTGTCAGAGTAAGCTCAGTGTTTGGGAGACTCCAAAAGAAAGTGTGGGAGAGGAGAGGTATTAGACTACCAAACTGAAGGTCTGCAGAGCCATTGTGCTGACCTCACTGTTGCATGTGATATCTGGACAGTGAATCAGTGCCCTCCCAGAAAATTGAATAATTTCCATTTGATTGTCTTAGGAAGATTCTGAAGATCACCTGGCAGGATAAGATATCAGGCACTGAGTTCTCGAACTAAACTGCCAAGTATTCCAGCTCTACTGCAGAGAGTACAACTCTGCTGGGCTTGCCACATTGTTTGAATGCCAAATGTACACTTGCAAAAAAAATATTTTATGAACTCACACAGGGCAAGTGCTCACAAGGTGATCATAAAAAATGATACAAGGACATCATCAAGGTCTCTCTTAAGAACTTTAGAATTGATTGTATGACATGGGAGACACTGGCACAGGACCACCTCATGGCATGTCTTTATTAAAGAAAGTGTTGTGCTCTAATGAGCAGAATTGAATTAGCCCAAAAGAAATATGAAATAAAAGGCAACCCCAAATGTTCATATGGACTATTTGTGTCCAACCTGTGGCAAAGCATTCTGAGCTTGTATTGGTTTGATCGGCCACAGATGGACACACTGTAACTCAATTCCAACAAAGTAATGTCATTTTGGTCCACAATAATAAGTAAGTATGTTTCAGAGACAAGACTTGGGAGAATCATTCATTAAAATTTGAAGGTATCAGAAAGCACATTTCTTCCCCTACTGAGACTGCTACACAAGTGAGTTCCTCTAACTCTCACCCCACCCTATTCTGATTCTTCCTCCCCATGACCATGGGCTTCCCCAGCAGCATCCTTGTAGTTTCCAGGGTTTCTATGCTCCCTATCCTGAGATAATTTCAAGGAGCTTTGAGGAAAAAATTCTTGTTAATTAGAAGAGCTGTGTAAATGTTAGCTATCAGTATTGTTTCTAGATGATACCTATTCCCTCCCAAATTGAAATGCCCTGGGCACAGAATTTGCTAGATATGACTCTGCTGATAATATGTCACTTTCCAGAGTTTTATTTTATTAATTAAAGCAAGGACATGCTCCTTAACTTGGATAGCATGACCAACATTGACTTCATCTTTGGCCAGTTTTATTGTCTCTAAATGTCAATTTTCTTTACAATGTTATAGTCATTCCGTATGACTTCTGTTTATCTCTGTTTTCTCTAATTTGAATGAATTTATGCAATTTTCCTCATATTCCTCTGAATTCTTTATGTCCTTATTCTTTTTGACACTATCATGTTCCATTACATTTATATGCCACAGTTTGTTCATCTGTGCTCACATAAGTCTCCCAGGAATCTTTCCTCTCATATATTTTGTCCTCAGTTTCCTCTTCTGTGAAGTGAAGGGGTTAGACTGGATGATTTCAAAGGTCACTTCCAGGTCTAATGCATTAATGTTCTACTCACAGATAATTTGCCTATTACCCTGGAGGGACATGCAGGGGAGAAGGGAGGGAATAGTATTTCTCTGAGTCCTTAGAAAATTTCCCCATGGACATTCAACAGGGGAAGAAAACCATCAGACATTGAACAGGAATTGTCCTAATTGGAAGCTGGCCCAATGCAGAGTTGAGAAGGCAAATATTGCCTCTACTGCCCTCCCATCTCCCCTCTTTAAAAAGCTTAAATCATTATGCAGAAGCCTAAGGCTACCATGGCTCTCCATCAAGGGTTCCCTTTGGTAACCTGTGTCTCCTGCCTCCAGAAAAGACCCTGTGCTCAAAAGTCATATTTCAGGCACTAGGATCACACCATGTGGGTAACTCCCAATTCCACCTACATGTCAGGTATATTCTCCATCAAAGGAGGGAGATGGCTTATTGACCATGCATTTTAGAGAATGGATCTTAGATACAGATAGAAAGAAACCTCAGAGGCTACCTAATCCGATCCTCTCACTTTATAGACTCAATATAAGTGACTTAACAAGTTCACATATGTGATAAGCATAAGAGTAAGGATTTAAATCCAGAGCCAGAACTGTCTCTAAAGTGTATATAGCCACTCTTAGCTGAAAAGAAGGCACCCCCAAATCAATGCTGACTATTTGAAAGGCAACTAAGCAGTTCCTATATTAGTGAGTCATTTTGTTATTGGTGGTGTCGTTCAGTTATTTCAGCAGTGTCTGAACCTATTTGAGGATTTTTTGGCAGATACTAGAGTGGTTTGCCATTTCCTTCTCCAAGTCATTTTACAGATGGGAAAATTGAGGCAAATGGAGTTAAATAATTGGCTCAGGATCACACAACTAATAAGTGTCTAAGATCAGATTTGAACTCAGGAATATTAGTCTTCCTGACTTTAGGTACATCATTCTATCCACTGCATCACCTCGCTGTCCTTGATAATAATTCATAGACACTACCAATAAAATGGCCTTGGGAAAGCCTAAAACCACTAGTCTCTTCCAGACAAGTTAATAAGTTGACATCCAGAGCCAGTTTGGGCCAAAGAACTCTAGTCATAGAGTTGGAAGGGACTTGGAGGTGTCCTTATACAACCAACTACTCACCTGCCGAAAGTCACTATACAATTGCCAGGTGTTTCTACAGCACTTGATTAGCAAGTGTTAAAATGGAAACCTTGGAAATAAAACATCCTGAAGACAGCAGATGTGAGGTGGAACAAATGAAGATATTTTAGAATTCCTCTGAAGTGGGTGGCCCCAGGCTTGGAGGTAACAGAGCAGCAATGGGTTATCCTGATGTGGTGGTAATGCATCCTCCTGAGTTGTAATCACTTTTTAGAGTAACTAGTCTTCTTTAATATTCTCTTTCCAAGAGTATATTTCAAAATATAATTTTTTTCACATAGAAGCTTCCCCAGGTTCTATGGTGGTAGAACTGTCACACTGATCAGCACTATGTCACATGATGACATAGAAAGAGCTTGAAGAAAATCTGATGGCTTCTTTTCTTAATGACACTTGGTTAGTGCCTTGATTGAAGGCCACAGAACTTTTTCTACTTCCATCTTAACTAAAGTGACATATTCTTTGGTATTTCTTGAAAGATGATGTCTAGGCTCTTTTTTTGATCATGGCTTTCCAGAATTATCTTTCCTGGCTCTACTTTCCAGATCAGTTATTTTTCCAATAAGATATTTCACATTGTTTTCTATTTTTTCATTCTTTTGGTTTCATTTTATCATTTCTTGATTTCTCATAGTTATTAGATTGTATTTACTCAACTGTAATTTTTAAGGAATTATTTTCCTTAGTGGGCTTTTATACCTCCTGGTTGGTCAGCTTTGTTTTTAGGGTATTTTTCTCCTCATTGGCTTTCTGCCCTTCCTTTTGCATGACTCTCATTTCTTTATCCAGCTGTTCTTCTATCTCTCATATGATTTTCAAAATCCCTTTTGAGCTCTTCCATGGGCTGACCAATTCTTATTTTTCTTGGAGGCTTTGGATGTAAGAACTCTGACTGTTATCTTCTTCTAAGAGTTTGTTTTGATCTTTCTTAACACCATAGTAACTTTCTAGGATCAGCATCTTTTTTCTCTAACTTTCCAGTCTGTCACTTGATTTTCAGTTCTGTTGAAGAAGGGTTCTGTTTCCGTGGTGGATAGTGCAATGTCCTAAGCTTCAGGAGTCTTGTGCAGCTGTTTTCAGAGATACTTCTAGGGACCTATAAGTTTTTAGTTCTTTCAAGGTTATATGTTTCAAGGAGATATGTGTTTACTGTTCTCCTGAGCTGTGCTTTGGTCTGTGAGCTAACACAAGCATTCTTTTTTGCCCTGGAATGGTGATGAGGACCATTGCCCCACTGTGACTATGAATTATAGTATACTAGTGCTCTTCTTTGCTCTGGGACTATGAGACAGGACTGTTTCCTGAATCTGAGTATAGGCAAAGCAACAGAATCCTGCCTGAGTGCTACCAAAGAGACCTTGTAATCTCCTTTGATCAGCTGTTCAAATCCCTTATCAGTCTGTGAGCTGAGACCTCTGGAAGCCCTCCCTGCTGCTGTAGCCATTGGTGTTGATTCAGGGAATCTCAAGGCTCACTCTTGGTTTTTTGGGGTTCCTCTCTCATCCTACTGAGACAAATCTTTCCTGCTGACTTTGTAAGTTGTCTTTGGTGTCTGTGGGATGAGAGGTCTGGAAACCATCACTACTGTCATTGATTTGAAGGCTCCCAAAGTTTCTGGTGCCAGGGCTGTGCTGGCATGGCTCTACTCTCAGCCTGGTGCAACAGAACTTTGCTGCTGATCTTCTAAGGTATCTTCAGCTGGAAAACTGTTTCATTCTCTTTTTGTGGGTTCTAAAATTTGCTTAGTCTTTATTTAAAAGTATTTTGAGGGTTTAGGGGAGATCTCAAGAGAGTCCTTGTCTTTATTCTGCCATCTTGGTTCTGCCTCCCCTAAAATAACATCTTCCTAAAGCACAATTCCCAACATATCACTCTGCTTTTAGCATCTCCTACTGCCCACCTAAAACAGCCTAATTTCTTTAACTTGGCATTCACATGTCTCCAAAGTCTGGCCTCAGGCTACCTTTGAAATTTTCTCTCTCACTACTACCTGTCATGTACTCCACCTGTGGCCAAGCCATTCTTTAAATTTGCCGTATGCTTCTCCTCTTTAGTGATTCTGCTCATACATGCTCTCCCTTATGACCAGAATGTTCTCATCCAACCCAGCTCTACTTGATTAAAAGCTACCCATCCCTAAACATCAACTTCCTCCATGAAGCTTTGTCTTCTTTGCCTCCTTCCTCTTCTGGACCTCTCTGTACCCTTTGTGTGTACATCTTTTGTACCCATTCTTTTATTCTATTACGTATCAATTATTTGAGTAGTATTTTCTTTATCCTATTAAATTATGTCTCCTTTAGGCTAGGGGTTGTATCTTTTATCCGTATTGGTACCTAGTATGGGGCTTGCAAAATGCAAGTGTTTAATAAATGCTTGCTCAGTTGAATTGAATTGTATTGAGTTAAATGGAAGGAAATAGAACTGAATTAAACTGAACTAAAACAGATCCTTGAGTTTCTCCTTGTTCTGGCCAATCACGCCCTCTGGCTCTTCAGTTCCTAACTACAAATAGAAAAAAGAAAGATTATTGACACTAAGCTTTTTTCAACATGCTAAATTTTTAAGCATCTGAGCATATCTCTATTCACTACCAGTGTCATCTGCCATCTTGATGGACAAATCCCAATTAATCATTGACTCTCCCCTAGGTGGGATCAATGGTCATTGAAGTCCAAACCCATCTGGCTTTGCCCTTGGAAAAGAAAGATGATGCAGAAATGTGAGCAAAGCTATGACTAGACAGAGGGAAGAAAGCCTGTCCCCAGAGCACATGGGTAAGCACAGGATACATTTTTCCAAGTTGCTCATTTACCCTTGACAGGGATAGGGGTTGTTACCAACGTCAAGTTGGCTCCCAAGAGCCTTGCAGATGGAATCCAAGGCAGTCATAGGGGCCTTACTCTGAATGAGTCGGTTCTGGGTGATGGGAAGCAGCTGACCTGGGATTTCTGTGGTATCATAAGCAGGTAAAGTCAGAGGGAGGCAGACAAGGAGGCAAGCAGAGAGAAGTAAACACTTCCTTGGCAGACTTGACTGGATCTATCTAATGACCCAGCAGATTACAAACAACTTGTAGTCGAATTCAGCTAAATGATACAAATGGGAGCAGGAGGTGATTTATATACTAGCCCTGCCAAAGTGACAGCCCCCCAAGCAGCCAGGGGAAAAAAAAATCTGAGGTAGTAGTGCCACCTTCTGGTAATCAAATCAATGAATTTAGTGGGTTTTTTTCAAATTCTAAAAACTCAAATTTCAAAATCAGCAAAATCTCAAAAATCTCATAATCATATCACAAATCTCAACCTTTCATTTGATAGATAAGGAGATTGAAGCTGAAGGAGGGAGGCAATAAATGTGTTTATCAATGCACTGATTCCCTAAGGTCATATAAATAGTAAGCATCAGATGCAGAATTTGAACCCAGATCTTCTGAATCCAAATGAATTGCTCTAGACACTGTTTCATGCTGCTCCTCAGGGGGACAAATGGAGGAAGGCATGTGGACTGAAGTAGAAGGATGGAGATGATACAAAGCTATTATTAAATAGAATTTTATATATAAATATAAAAATATAAAATAGAATTTTAGAATTGTAAAATGACCTATGAGAGTGTATGTTACAATGATAGGAAGAAGTACTGGCTTTGGAATTAGCAGAAGAAGGTTCAAATTCTGATGCACACTAGTGTCATCATCACTTGTCCTCCTTTACTGTCTGTAAAATGAAGGGGACTGGTCCAGATGGTTTCTAAGGCCCCCTCTAGCTCTAGCTCTAGCTCAGGGACTTTATGATCTCAGAAATCATCAATGTCTAACTTCCTTTATTTTCATACAATTAAATAATTTTAAGATTTGAAACTGTCTAGTCCAACCCCTCTCAGAGAAAGTAAAAAGACCTGGCCCAGGTGACACATGCTAGAAGCAACAGAAGTGAGATTCAAAAGCTACTTGGCTACAAGATTATTATCCTTTCCAATAGAACCATCCAATCTCCCCCCACCATAGTAAAAGCACAGAGAAGGTAAGAAATTTGCACTACATGGCCCAGTGGATAGGTTACCAGGTCTGGAGTCAAAAGGAACTGGGATAAAATCTGGCCTTGACACAATTACCAGCTGTGTGTCTGAGCAAATCACTTAATCTTATTTGCCTCAGTTTCTTCATCTGTAAAATGATCTGGAAAAGGAAATGGCAAACCACTTCAGTATCTTTGGGACTCCAACTGGGGATCCAAAGAGTTGGTCATGCTTAAACAACTCAACAATAACAATAACAACAAAATGGGGATAATATCAGTACCTTTCTCCCAGGATTGATACAAGGACTAAGTTAAATATGCATCAATAAAGTGCTAAGCATCGTGCCTGACACAGTAAGTACTTAATAAATGTTGTTTCCTTCCTAACATGACTTTTTCTGGGGGAAAAATAGGTCAAAGAGCCTGGAGGAGCTGACTCTCATAGAAGCTGATTCCAGTCTATCACTGATTATATCCATTAATATTTAAAAATTAGCAATTAAAACATATTAGTGTCATTAGGAAAATAGTCTTCACCTCATGGACTCTGAAAAATATCTCAGGATTCCCAAAGGTCACCAGACCATACCTTGAGAACAATAGATGATATCCAGTGTCCCTTCCAACCCTAATAGTCTGTGATTTTGTGCCGTTTCCTGGAAGAAGTGGGTCCATGGCAAGAGTAAGAGTCTCCATTGTCTGAATAACTATTTCATGGTTCATAAACAGTTAGTGAGTCCTTCTTAAAATCCAGGATGAATTATTTAAACTTATGCTACTAAGAAGTATTTTCCATTGTGAACATTGCGGGAATTGTGTCTGACAGCTACAATTTCATCTGCATACATTTCCAGGTTTTCTGCTCTATAAGCTGCCCCAGAGAATAGTATGAATATCCTATGCTTCTCTCCCTGCCCTACTCTGTACTAACATCTCTCAATGAAGTGTTAGTCTTTTCCCCTTATTGGGCGATTGCTGTTTTCCTGATTGATATTTACAACCAAAGTCAAGAACAGATTCACAGAAACACTCAGCTGTAGTAGAAAGGATGGTCTAATGGTTCCAATGGGGAATTGGGATTGGGGGCTTCAGGGACTCCAATGAAATAACTTGCTCGAAATTACATAACAATTGCAATGTATTAGCCCCACCCCCCACTCCCCACCCTGACCAAATTCCTTTCTCCCTTTTAAATGGCAATATTAGGAACAAGCTGGAAGGTGTGACACTTAGCAAAAATGACTCTAAAGTGCTTTGGGATCCTCTGATAGACTTGGTAAGGAAATCTCATTGCTATCAGTAGATGTCCTCCACAATGTTTTATTCATCAAGCATACTTGCCAAATACCACAGGCCTAATTTTCAGAGTCTTTGGTCCTCTTGTCCTTCACAGACAGATAATCAAATTCAATATATTGGGAAGTCACTTGAGCCTCCTCTTGGCTTTTAATAAATAAGAGAGTTCTTTATATGGAAGTTCTTTACTTCCTTCCTTCACATTCCAATTAATGATAGTCTCAGCCCCACAAAGGCAAAATAAAGGGTTGAAGACAAATAAGAAGCCCCAGCTATGCTATTTCCCTTCTCCCCTGCTACAAAATTATATGTATCCCAAGCCTCAGTAGCTGCCACTGCTGCCACAATAGCAGAGGTGCCCAACCATGGACAGCGTTTTAATATACCATCTACCAAGCTCAGCTTTTTAACCCTCAGGAGTCTGGATCAAATACAATCATAATGCTGTTATAGATAAAGGGAAAAGTCAGAAGCACTGTAGTGTGTATTCTCTGTGTTATCATCCTAATAATAATAGCTAGCATTTATAAAGCGTGTACTATGTGCCAAGCACTGTGCAAAGTACATTATAAATATTATTTTATTTGATCCTCACCTTGGAGATAGATGCTTAAATTTCTAGCTGGTTGGAAAGTTAAATCAAAAGGACAAAGTTTGGTTCTTTCCTGCTTAACTTGTATAAATATCATGGCCACACAGTGTCCCTCTCCATCTTTGGCCCCTCTTTTCTTCATGGAATGGCTGGGCTTTGGCTTTCCAGTTAGTATTGCGAGAAAAGTATGCAAAAGGAGGTGATAAAACAAGGCAGACAACAGAAATGAGCCATGGACAAGGTTTTGGATTAAAGAATGTTGCAGATTTCTTAACTGTTGGGGATTTGGATTGAAGTAAGAGAAGGTAAGAGAAATGGCAACCCAGAATGGCTCGCCACTGATTCCACTCCCCTCTGCTCCACAAATGAGGGACTCACTCCAGTAAATAATAAGAGAAAGATCCTATGTATATCAACACTATTCATAGTAGCACTTTTTGCGTTAGAACTAAAAAACAGGATATAAGTAGAAACAAGGTATATACTCATCAATTGGGAAATGGCTAAATAAACTGTGGTATATGATGGATGTGACTGATAGAATATATACAAAGAAATGATGAATATGAAGAATTCAGAAAAGTATGGGAAGGCATATGAATAGACACAGAATCAGAGAAACAATATATTCAATGGCTAACATTTTGCAAATTAAAAGAACAAAAAAGAAAAAGAAAACTGAAAATTGTATTATTTTATTAACCAAACTTGGCCTTGCAGAAAAGTTGAAAAAAAAAGTCTCTCTCCCTACTTTGAAGAAGTATGGGGTCAATTGGGGTAGAATATTACATATACTGTTAGATATAGGTGGTGTATTGGGTGGTTTTGTTAATCTGCTTTTCTTCCTGTTTCTTTTTAATTTTTTTGGTACCAGAGGTGCTACATTCCAGAAGAGAAAGGATATATTAAAAATGGAGATACAGAAACAAAAGATATCAATAAAAGTAAGTTTAAAAACAAAGTAATGAAAAGCCCCAAGCAGCAAAGGAAGACAAGTAAATGGAAAAAGGCCAGTCTTAGGAGCTTCTAGCTAAATGTGATTTTAGTCCATGTCCCCATACTCTGAGAAGTTTCTGAATCTTCATATAAAGATTTGTCCTTCGGTAATGGGTTCTATATGTCTTGCCTTCTCAGTGAGTGGGGGAAGGAAAGAATCTGAAACTGAAAATAAAATTGAATTAAAAAAGAAAAAAAAAGATCAATCCTACTGGAAGTATGAGTCAGACATCACTTGGGGGTTGTGTGCCTTATTTTTAATTCACCTTTGACAGGAATAGTAATTTTGAGGAATTAGAAAAATCAGACTATCATTCCTAGAACATTGGGGTCCAGAGTATCCTTTGTACCGGTTTAGGGTGGTCTAGATCAAGGAGAAGCTATAGCCACAATAGAGATGCTTTTTTGCTATTATTGTTCCAATAAATGGTACCTACTTTATAGAATTTCCAAGCAAGTCTATCTCTTTTTGTAGGAGTTGACTCCATTATGCCAAGGTGACCTGCCTGAGACTGAGTGAAATATAGCAAAAACTGGGAGACAGTGGTGTTTGCCAGTAAGAGGGGACCTCTCTCTTTCTCTCTCTCTCTCTCTCTCTCTCTCTCTCTCTCTCTCTCTCTCTCTCTCTGTCACACACACACACACACACACACACACACACACACACACACACCTCACCTTTTTTTGCTGAATAGAATATGGTTGTTAAATCTGTGAAATTCTTTAACATCCTTTTGAAGGCAGATTACATAATAAGAAATAGCTAATTTCATAGAATATAAACTCTTTGAGGCCTGGAACTGATTTTCATTTTCTAATCATATCCTTGGTATGTGTATTAAAAATAATAAGTGTTCTATATTCCATAATTCTGGGGACAATTAGCTGATGTAGTCAAAAGATATCTTCCTGAGTTCAAACCTGGCCTTAGACACTTACTAGCTGTATGACCTTGGGCAAGTCATATAATTCTGTTTGCCTCATTTGTAAAATGAGCTGGAGAAGTAAATGGCAAACCACTCTGGTTATCTTTGCAAAAAAAAAAATGGGTTCAAGAAGAGTCAGACAAAACTCAAAAATAGCTGAACACACACATCCATTCTGTGATCCTACAAATATCCATTGTGCTCTAAATTTTAGTGTTACAGCTGAGCTAATATATTCTAACCTCCTGATGCTCACTTCACAGAGGAGAACACAGAGGAGAACCGGGAAGTGAAAGTCAGAATTAAAAAACAGTCTTAAAGTGAGCATACTCTTAGTAGGTAGTAAGAAAAGGACCAGAATGAAAGTCAGAGACTAGAATTGAATCCCAGCTCTGAGACTCCTTGCCTATGACTTTGGTCAAGTCACTTAACCCTTGGGGAATGAGGAGGAAGGTAAGTGATAATCCTTATATTAATTGAACAAATGCTTTGTGTAAAGTTTTTTTTTTTAAGAAGTATTAAAGTTAATCCATATTCTCCTCCATTCCTGCAAAAAAAAAAAA